>QXVZ01003112.1:0-16752 GCA_008931825.1 Phallusia fumigata
CAACCGTTGCTTGCAACACAACATTATCCTCATTAGTCGCACTCCATTTATCTTGCTGTTCATCTCAGTATTTGCTTGTTCAAGCGACCACCCAAACCACATCAACTTACTATAGTAAAAACCTTATTACGTTACCTGTTCAGGCTGATGTGTTTAGGCTGATCACTCACCAACCGCAACGAACATGTTAAAATAACACAACGACATGACCATGAGATCTTGCTATAACAACATCTGCATGTTGTCAGCACCACGCTTGTGTTGTTCAAGTCAGAGCTTCTCAAACTTTGTAGTCTGCGCCCCCTTTTCATTTGATTAAATTTTCCACGACCCATTGCAAACAGGTCAAAAAATACGTTTTGTATATTATTTGAAACTGTATCACACAAAAACAAACAACAAACAAACCTTACGANCAACCGCAACGAACATGTTAAAATAACACAGCGACATGACCATGAGACCTTGCTATAACAACATCTACATGTTGTCAGCACTACGCTTGTTCTCAAACTTTTTAGTCTGCGCCCCCTTTTCATTTGATTAAATTTTCCACGACCCATTGCAAACAGGTCAAAAAATACGTTTTGTATATTATTTGAAACTGTGTCACACAAAAACAAACAACAAACAAACCTTACGAAAAAAGTGTACTCGCGACCTCTAAATTTGGAAGCCCTGGTTTGAGCCATACAGTAATTGTTTCGCTTTCGTATCGTGAGAATTTAGGTAAACATTTTAAAACTGCTCAAATCCTGCCTTTAGGTAAATGTTTTACGGCATTTAGGTAAACGTTTGGTGAAAACGTGCACAAATCCTGTTACCAGCTGCACTGATGTAACCTAACAGGTCGAAACAGTGTGCACTGTCTGCAGCTCACAAAATCATAATTGGCTTTTTGCAAGTGTGTTTTAATTATTTGAATTTCAAAAGTTTTTCNACCAGCTGCACTGATGTAACCTAACAGGTCGAAACAGTGTGCACTGTCTGCAGCTCACAAAATCATAATTGGCTTTTTGCAAGTGTGTTTTAATTATTTGAATTTCAAAAGTTTTTCTTTTTTTGTTTAAAACCATGCACATAAATTGTCTAAAATATATTTTATGGCGGCGAAATCGTTTGTGAAACATATTGCCATTGGGGGAGCGTGTGTCAAAGCAGTTGACAGTGCTTCGTACAAATGCAAGCTTCAGTTACAAACTTGTGGTCCTTCTTTGCTTTACCACGCACGTAAGGTATTTTGCTTTACTAGATTCTAGGATACTGGTAGTATTAAGTAACACTTTTGTTGTTTCACTTTAAGCCTATAATAATACCACTTAGAGAGCTAACATGTTTTCCTATTTTATTGAATTGCCACCGTCATTAAAAACTGATGTGATATTTAGGTCCAAGTGCCGTTACGCTCGTTTAGATTTCACGTCAAAACAGTAATGTGCAGGATTGGACTAATGTGTTTTAGTGACAAGTTTCTGTGCGTGTAAAAGATTTAAGGCGCCATTGGGCGAACCCCATATTCAACAATCGTTACGTGCTTAAACGAACCAGTTAGATTGGCGACATATTTATTCTTTAATGCTTACCACTCGGTTGGATTAATTGGGTCATGTAAAATGCAAACAACGTATAAACAGGAAGTGACCTACATAGAGCAGTAACAGTTGTTTTCCTTCTCATTTAAATACAGAAAAGTATACATTTTACATATCTGACAATTCTCATGTTACTTTTTTTGGTAAACTGGGGTGATGTAGTTAGTTGTACAAATAACGGCACTGTCATTTAAAAAAACAATTACAAAATTATATCAGCGTCATTAAAATGCCCATGATGTAGTTTTACCAAACAAGAAACTATATCTCGTGCACCCTGCGTAGGTATTTATTTCCGGCCTATCTAATTATGGGCAACTGAATGCACCGCCAGCTTTATAATTTAAATTATCTGTACGGGTTGCATAAGTTATGCAAAATATAACAGTAACTGTTCACAAACGTCATTAGCTAACGCGACTGCATTCAAACAAGTCCCTCGTATAAATACTTGCCCAGAAATCAATACAACATATCTTAATTTTATGAAACTTGCACATCAACGTTCGAAAAGTTTGTGTTTACAATGAAGAAGCAATCGAATTTACTATACTTTGCATTCAAGGTTTTGATTGTCAGTTTGTTCGGGACATTACTTTTCAATGTTCCTTTTGTTTCAGGTAATAATTGAAAATAAGGTAAAAAGTAATATTTGTCCATATCTGCACTACTTTGTCACTGACAAACAAAACGTACAAGTATTCTACAGTTTAAAAAATTCTCAAAATGTCACTAATATTTGATAAAACTTTGCAGGTGTTAGTTTGACATCATCAGACACCAATCCTCTTCGCCTGAAACGAGATGTTGAGCCGAGAATAATAGGTAACCTATGGCGTACCCTACCTTTCTACACTAACCACAAGCACAAGCATAAAAACTTTCTACCCAGCTGACCAGCTGTTACGACTAGCGGAATCAGGTTTAGACTGATTGAATGGGACACAGGATATGCCTCAAGCGAATTGTTCCAGATTTTATTGCAACAGGCAATTGGTTTTTGCGGCAAACTTAGTGTTACGCCCAAATAAGATTCTTTACTTATTTTTTGATTGCGAATCTGCGTTTCTTATCGATAAAGCTTCTTTTTTTTAAGGGACCTAATATAGTATCGTGAGCGAAGAACAAATAATAAACCTTAATTTGTATGTTAACTTTTCAGGAGGAAGCTACGCACAACCAGGACAATGGCCGTGGATGGCTTTGATTTATACAACACGATTTGGGATTGCAGGAAGGGGTTACTGTGGAGGAAGTTTATTGAACCACCAATGGGTGTTGACTGCAGCTCACTGCAGTGGGTATGTTAGTTAACTTAAATTTTTTCTCAACAATAAACCGCACTCAGAATGTCAGTCAGTTTTCATAATTGTTTCCTCAGATGATTTTGCATGTGCTTTTGGGGAAACTGTGGCCTTGTATTTAAATAATTTGCTTTTCCGTTATATTTTTTAAATTCGCTACTAAAAATTGTACCAAAGCAAACTAATAGTCAATATTGGAAAGTTTTTTATGTACAAATCCTTTCTGACAGACAAACAGCTCTCCCAACTTACATTATTATATAAATTGTCACACAGTATTCTGTTTTCTCCGACTGCACGAGTTGCTTTGGGGCTTCACACTCGTACGGCTCTCACAGGTCAAGAGCAAATTTTTAACTTGTCAAGAGTTATCCTTCATCCAAACTTCACCAGAATCACTTTCCAATACGATGTTGCTCTCGTGAAGGTAAGATGTTCTCAAAAGCCCATATTATACATGATGAATTTACAAAAATAAACTGGTAAACGTTGCGCATGGGACTTTTCACATAATTTTTGCTGTAAATAGTTAAATGCAAGTGACTTTATGCTAAACTTAAAATTCCCTGCACTACAATAAATTTCGGTCTGCTGATTTAATAAAATCCGCCAGTGGGCGCCAGAGTGCTATTTCGCCCTCTGGCGAGCTATAAAGGCGAACTTCCTGTTTAAAAACTGTCTGCTGTAATTCGTTGCTTTATTTTTATTTCTAATTCTAATACAAACCCTTTTACTTAAGCTCTCTCGCCCAGTTGAGTTGAATTTAAATGTAACTCCAATCCGGATCGTACCACCTGACACACCGACAGATAATAGTAATGGTCCCAACTTTGTCTTGTCCGAGTGCTATGCAACAGGATGGGGAGCTGAAAGTAAGTGCACAGCTTTTGCAAACTTCCTGTCGTAAAACGTTACACCCGTTTTACAAATAACAATCATGTATCAATGTTACACATTCTTAAAAAATCTGTTCTGTTGACCAACAATCAGGCAAATTTGTACAGCTTAACGACTGTTTTAAATCAGATTTACTTAATTTTGGTGTTAGTTGTTCAGTTAAACAACGCCTGTCTTGGTTTATAATAGATACTTCTTTACAATTTTGAGTTGAAATGCTTAATTATTTCGTTAAAATATTGTTTTCTTTTCAAATCAGATTTCTCATGATCGAAGCAGTCGAAAACGTTTAAACTTTTTCATCGCGTGTAACGCGTAGCAATTATCGTTTTTGTTGTTACAGGTGCTCCTACTGGTCGGCCGGGACAGATTTTAAAACAAGTCCGGTTGCAGGTATTTCCCCAAGTTCTTTGCGAGGTTGGAACTGCGGGGTTTGGCAACAAGCAAGTTCGCGAATCTGATCCGAAATTTTGTGCTGGAAGGTTTGATTCCGTCGCCCGAGACACTTGTAAGGTAAAATAACTTAAGATTTATCAGAAAATGTTGAAAATGTGGTATAATAAGAAAAGCGTATATTAGAGCCTACAAAAAGACTGGTAACTTGAGACCGCTTTCTGGAGTCTCAAGCAGTAGTTCTTAACCTGTCTATGGTTTCGTTGCAAAATAATATATTAAACTTTGTAGATCATAGAGTTTCGTCTGTTCATTTGTCGTTTTGTTTTCCTGTGGTTAATTGAAATCCATCAAGTTCTTCTCAGGGGTAACGTAAATAAAAGGTTAACAACTGGTCTATAGGGGCTTCATTATACAGACAATAAGGTTCCGCAAATTTAACTGCAGCTTCATTAACCGTGCCTTTTCTACAGGGAGATAGCGGAGG
The DNA here is from genome assembly GCA_008931825.1 of Phallusia fumigata. Lineage (NCBI taxonomy): Eukaryota > Metazoa > Chordata > Ascidiacea > Phlebobranchia > Ascidiidae > Phallusia > Phallusia fumigata. Next base: position 4,674 of record QXVZ01003112.1, read on the forward strand.
ACCTTTAGTGTGTCGACACGACGACATGAAGTACTATGTGCACGGAATTACTTCGTACGGAAAGAGGCTCTGTGGTAGCACCTTTGAGCCTGGCGTGTATGCGAAGGTATACTGGCACANTATGTAAAAGGCTTTTCTCATGTCACTTGATCTAGCCTTTTGTTTGTTAGGAGTTAGGAAAGCACAGTTAGAAATTCATCCAAATTCTGTAGAAGTTGTGTCCACACGTAGGAATAGTGGGCAGTTTAAAGTCCTATTTTGCGAACGAAAGCCTTCAACTAACTGGACTTAAAAAAAACTTTTTTATATTTAATATTTGAGTTTAAATCCTTGATTTACTAACCAGAACACTGCGATTTAAGATTAATTGTATCAAAAATGTGTTTCGCACATTTCAAGCGGAACATGCTTACAAAAGTTATCAAACTTGGGACAAAAATTTCGTCATTGAATTAGGTTTCATCAGGTCACGTCCTTAGCATTGAGGTACGCGGTTGGCACAACTTCATACCGTACTTTTCTGCCATCCTTGACCAATTCAGGCTTGCAGTACACTCTCAGTTTTAAAACAGCGTTTTCTGTTGTTTGTTTTAACGCTATACGTAGCGTCTGTTGTTTGTGTTAACAATAAATCTCAAAAATTGTACACACCCCGCACGAATCTTCGCCCAGAAGTCCTCCAGCGCAAAACTTCGCCTCGCTGTTGCCAACTGCTCGAGATTGGTAATCTCCGGAGTGTTGGAGGGTCAAAAATAGACACAGGCTTCGCGGCATGATATTTGCGCCCAGTTGCATCAGGCTGATAGCGGTGCTACCGCCAGGCGAGGCTGCAAAGAACGACACATGATAAAAAGTTTAATTACGGCCGTGCGTGGTTTTGAAACACTCAAAACGCCCCTGAACTCTTTTTATTAAAGCACAGTCCTCGGTAATTAAACGTTTCGTTAAACTTGAGCATTGGGCACTTGTATCAATTTTGGTTATTACTCAAAATCTACGCAAGTCCAGTATGTACAGGGATAACGTTAATAAGAAGTACGTCCTCAATCAATTGGTTCACATGACGCGTATAATTACAGTGTAGCTGCAGCGCAATTAACCTCGATCCGACCTTGTGCCTTTCTCTTATTCGCGCCTAATAACGTTTAATTGTTGCACATACATTTAGTGTTTGCTTCAGTGGTATGTTTTCGTTCACCAAGCAAAATACCCTTAACCCAACCTTTGTTGATAATTAAGCAAGGCATAAAAATCTTCATTAGCAGTCAATAGGTATAAAAAGCGCCAGATATTTTTTGAATAATCTTTATGATAAAAAAACATTCACAACCAATTGACCCATAACATAAAGTTGTCGGTGAGATATATATATCAATTCTACAATGTCTAAATGTGTATTTTTACATAAACATACATACTCACATGTTTTTCCCCAACCCAATAAAATGCAGGTTTTCCCAGCAAAAGTTGGCGCTATGTCCGGGTCAGTTCGAGTACCTGATGTTACCACGTTAATTGGCATAACGTATTTGTTGATTATAGCCAGTCTTGACAGCTGTAACATTTAATGGTTTAATACGATCACTTTGTGCAGTTAAACCGTGGTTATTACGAATGCGTGTTTGAATCAAAATTATTAAACTTAATTGTTTTGTTTTTTAGTCGCCAAACTTCAGACTATTGATTTGTAAACTGCTTTGTTTTGCCTTATATTATGATTCTGGCCAGTGTAACGCCACCATCTTTCTTGATGTTAAGCAAAAACTGCTGCGTTTGGTGGAAAAATACCTGACCATCGTAATAAATCGTGGTTTGGCTTGTTCGGAATGGTTTCCCATTGTTTGCAAAGTGTGTTCGTTTTAAGAATTCACGAACAACTTAAACATTTTTTGGCGGTGTCGATTTTTTTTTATCTGAATACAAGTGGTTGTTTTTTTGTAACCAGTCTGTCCTTCAAATTTCCTAACGATGTGTGTCAGCAACCGATACTTGCCTTAAGAAGAGCGATGTCATTGTTGAAGGTCAATGGGTTGTACGAATCATGAATCTTTATCTCCGACACATTAAAAATTTGTTCGTTTCCTGACGTCACCGATCTATCGTGTTCTCCCAATACAACGCCATAAAGAAGGGGATTAACACTAAACAAAATAACAGAACCGTAAATTCGAGTTAAAGCTAAAGTTTTTACCGCTATAATCGCGATCGTTGCTAGTAAAAGCGTAATGCTGAGTTTAGTAACCAACCACTACGTTTAGTTCCCACTCTATTTATGCTTTTCTTGTTTGCTTAGTTTTATCCTTTTTTTCCACGGCATCTAATTGGCAATACTAACAATTAAAGGCTTCAACCAACAAAAATTTACCATTAAAGTTCAACTACAATTTTTTGCCCAAATAAAGTTTTAACCAAACATTTTCCTCTTTGGTGCAACCTATTGATTCTGTTTAGGACAGTATTTTCCTTCAATCAGGCTATCGAGCAGTTTGCAAACGGGTCACGGAGCAAAGTTAAATGTTAGAATCCCAATTATCATACCCAAGGATAAAAAAAATAGTTGACCGTGTTCAACACCAAGTTTGCCACCGAAGTACATATTGGATTAAATCGCTATACTTTTGTTAAAACAGCACGTGTTTGGTCCACACGTCTAAAATGGGATATGGTTGCCATGCTGGTGATGAGACATCAGTGGGCCACGATATTATTCTGGGCAGCGTAAAAAAACAAATCAGATATGTTGGGCAATGTCGCTTGTGTGTCACTGTTATCTTAATTCTGTAAGTTTTCTANTGGTGATGAGACATCAGTGGGCCACGATATTATTCTGGGCAGCGTAAAAAAACAAATCAGATATGTTGGGCAATGTCGCTTGTGTGTCACTGTTATCTTAATTCTGTAAGTTTTCTACACAACTTTTTAAGCCTAAAAACAACTTGAACTTACGTTTCTATACAGTGAGCAGCGGTAAGCACCCATTGATTGCTGATTAGTGCTCCGCCACATATAAAGCCGTCAAATATGTTACTTCCCTCTATGAACAGGTACACCATAAACGGCCAATCTCCCTCGCATGCTGTTTGTCCTCCTACGAACAAACCTTTACTGTACCAGCCCTAATTTTCCAGCTGAAGATACGTGTTCGTTAACATGCGTAAAAGCTAAACATATAATAGCATACATGCGTACAGATTAAAAATTACGTCACTGTAGGCTATTAAGGGTTTTATGGTGATCTCGGATTCTAAAATTAGAATAAACGCTGGATAAGAACGGTTTATGTGGCCCCAAAAAATTACAGTTGTATTTGACATCTACCAATAACTCGTTGACCATCGATGTTGGCTAGAGGGGCAGCACGCTCCAGACAAACGCACGGATTAAGCAGGTTAAAAAAGCTTGTTCCTGAAAAATTGAAAAGGTTTTTTATTCAATATCATTGCAGCGTGCAATAGCCGCTTTATCAAGGACAGATTTTTTTCATTATTTTACAACTTCTCATTAAAAGTACCAAACTACAAGCAATAGTTGTCGGTAGTTCTTTTAAGCCAAAATTCGTTGATACATTAAAGATTGAAAACAAATTGGTTGTACACTATACAGATCTAGCTACTTCGCATAACGGACATGTTAAAAGAGGGGTGCTATACTTACCATGTGTTGCTTCACACTGTTTCACGCATTGATCACACGTGTAACATTCGCACTTGTCTCTGACGCATTTCTCAGGGTCGCTTGTACCTACAGAAACATTATTTCTGAACCGAAACATTATTATGGATTGCTGAAGGCTACTTCGGAACGGATTCCTTTTCCATTTTTACCATATTTGAACCAACATTTAGCTACCTGCACAAAGAGCACGACACAAGGGACATGGTACACTGATTGGAAACGTTGGTAGGAAACCCTCGCAATTCTTTAGACAAGCCGACATTTCTGTAAAGTAGAAAGATGGTGTTTGCTCTACAGGACAAGCAGCATCCCGTTTCGGTTTACAATAGGTACTGACCGTCACATTTATCAATGCACAACCCACAAGATTGCAGACGAACTCTGGCTTCACGATCTAACTCTGGACACGCCGAACTTGGGTTTTCCCATGCAAGTGTGTAGCATGTCTCGTTAAAACCTGTATTGCAAAGAGGTGCTGTTATGACCGAAGTGACACATACAGTTTGAAGATGAAACTTTAACTACCCTGTATGAATAAAGAAAATTCATTTTTAATTTAGCTTATGTTTAGTGCAATTCGTCACAGACATATGCACTGATGATTGCCACAGCGATTGTCGAAACGTTTCCGTTATAACTACACACAAACTCTCTGGCAGTTATGTTCTTAATTAAGTCTATGCCCTATGTTAAAGCCGTTTTTACTTGTTAAAACTCTTCTTATACAATCATGACGGCTTCACATAAAGCCTCCCAGTCAACGAAACACACAGACAAGGCTTTTTGAAGAACAATTTGCATTTCCAAAGCTTTTAGTATATGTAATAACCCAACTTACGTCCTGGGCAGGTTGTTCGCAAAAACGTGCCACATGCTCCCAAAGCATCCAGCTCTGTATCGGTATAACACCTGTTGGCTCGATAGCAAGATCCACAAGGTTCCGTAACCTCAGTAGGTGTGCATTGTTCGATGGCACCGGCTGGGGGTGGGGGAACTTCTGGAGGACATTGGCCAACGCCGTTTTCCACAGCGTAAGCTGCAAGAAAAAAATTGAAATGTTTTGCTTGTTGCATACGAATTTGTCTTTCGAGCAATGTTTCATTCCCAAGAAGTGGTAAATAATGTAGGTTTTATGACAGACTATTGGAGAATGGTGTATGAGTTGAAAACCTCATTGAAATATCGCTTAGGGTAAATGTTGCTGTTTGATTTTCATGGTAAAAAAGAGTGGATATGCCACAATTACTTTTTCGGGTGTTTGCCTTTGAACTTCTTTTTAATATGTTTTTTTTGTAACGAAAATGAATAAGGAAATAGCGTTCTTGATTCAGGCGAAATAGCCTGTTCTATATTTCTTATGCTTGTACCGACTGATTCTGTCTGAGTTTGAGACTGTTTCGATCAAAGCTTCCATACAGTTATGCTCGGTACCTTTCGCTCAAACTGCCTGCAAAAGTGTGTACAAAAGACAGTCCAATGTTGACACCCCCTTCAATACAAATTGGACTCACCAATACAAGGCTCCAGGCAATTTTTGAATTTCACCAACTGCTCAGCGTGGGTTTGTTGGAACACGGGGCAAGTCGCTTTGCAATGCTCCTCACTCTGCCACGTATCCTCTATGCAAGACACGCCACTGGATGCCAGGTTTCGAAGAGTANTCGCTTGTACCTACAGAAACATTATTTCTGTACCGAAACATTATTATGGATTGCTGAAGACTACTTCGGAACGGTAATCCTTTTCCATTTTTACCATATTTAAACAAACATTTAACTACCTGCACAAAGAGCACGACACAAGGGACATGGTACACCGATTGGAAACGTTGGTAGGAAACCCTCGCAATTCTTTAGACAAGACGACATTTCTGTAAAGTAGAAAGATGGTGTTTGCTCTACAGGACAATCAGCATCCCGTTTCGGTTTACAATAGGTACTGACCGTCACATATATCAATACACAACCCACAAGATTGCAGACGAACTCTGGCTTCACGATCTAACTCTGGACACGCCGAACTTGGGTTTTCCCATGCAAGTGTGTAGCATGTCTCGTTAAAACCTGTATTGCAAAGAGGTGCTGTTATGACCGAAGTGACACATACAGTTTAAAGATGAAACTTTAACTACCCTGTATGAATAAAGAAAATTCATTTTTAATTTAGCTTATGTTTAGTGCAATTCGTCACAGACTTATGCACTAATGACACAGACTTATGCACTAACAGCGATTGTCGAAACGTTTCGGTTATAACTACATACAAACTCTCTGGCAGTTATGTTCTTAATTATAAGTCTATGCCCTATGTTAAATCCGTTTTTACTTGTTAAAACCCTTCTTATACAATCATGACAGCTTCACATATAGCCTCCCAGTCAACGAAACACCCAGACAAGCCTTTTTGAAGAACAATTTGCGTTTCCAAAGCTTTTAGTTTATGTAATAACCCAACTTACGTCCTGGGCAGGTTGTTCGCAAAAACGTGCCACATGCTCCCAAAGCATCCAGCTCTGTATCGGTATAACACCTGTTGGCTCGATAGCAAGATCCACAAGGTTCCGTAATCTCAGTAGGTGTGCATTGTTCGATGGCACCAGCCGGGGGTGGGGGAACTTCTGGACGACATTGGCCAACGCCGTTTTCCACCGCGTAAGCTGCAAGAAAAAATTGAAATGTTTTGCTTGTTGCATGCGAATTAGTCTTTCGAGCAATGTTTCATTCCCAAGAAGTGGTAAATAATGTAGGTTTTATGACAGACCTTTGGAGAGTGGTGTATGAGTTGAAAACCTCATTGAAATATCGCTTAGGGTAAATGTTGCTGTTTGATTTTCATAATAAAAAAGAGTGGATATGCCACAATTACTTTTTCGGGTGTTTCATCGCCTTTGAACTTCTTTTCACGTTTTTTTTGTAACGAAAATGAATAAGGAAATAGCGTTCTTGATTTAGGCAAAATAGCCTGTTCTATATTTCTTATGCTTGTACCGACTGATTCTGTCTGAGTTTGAGACTGTTTCGGTCATTAAATAATTTGTTCAGTGATCGTTGGTACTCATGGCGGCTGTTGGAGTGTCAAACAATGCTCTCTAAGAACAGTGTTTGTGAGTAAAATTATTATCAAGATTTATGTCAGTGGTTGGGGCTACCTAGAGGCGCTCTAAAAAAACAGATATACATGCACATATAAATGTTCACATTTTTATCGCACTCACAATAAAGCTTCCCTACAATTATGCTCGGTACCTTTCACTCAAACTGCCTGCAAAAGTGTGTACAAAAGACAGTCTAATGTTGACACCCCCTTCAATACAAATCGGACTCACCAATGCAAGGCTCCAGGCAATTTTTGAATTTCACCAACTGCTCAGCGTGGGTTTGTTGGAACACGGGGCAAGTCGCTTTGCAATGCTCCTCACTCTGCCACGTATCCTCTATGCAAGACACGCCACTGGATGCCAGGTTTCGAAGAGTAAAGCTTGACTCTGTGAAGCGAGAACAAAATGATTAATTTGGGTGTTTGTTTCTCGCAAGGTTTCTGAACCTATTCAGTCCTTTTGTCTCGGCGTGACCCATTCGCGGATAAAAAAGGAAAATAAGGTAAACGTTACATTAAACAACAGTTTCACATTGCAGTTAGGTATATTTGTATTGCAATGTTGCGAAGTGGTTGCGGACTTGCGAAAACCTTTTTCAAACCCATTAAGACCGCGGACTCGGGTTTGAGAAAACGAGGATTTCCACACAAAACTGCTGTTAGATATTTAGGGTTTTAACCTAAGTTTTTTTAATGGGAAATGGAGAGGGCAATTTTTGAATTCGTTGTGCCCCACTGAAAGTAGATGCAAATTTTCAGCGCCCAAACCATATTTAAATGCCAGTATACCAAAATCTGCTTGTTTGCTGGGACGTGTCAGCTGCTGTTTGCGTTAATGACTCTTGCGTTAAGGTACAGATGGTTTAACACCTTTTTTGTCTAGTTTATTTGAACTATTCAAGGTGCTACCACTATTTCGCCTTAGGCCTATATACTTTACCGAATAATCTAAAACCCTTGGACGAATCACCCGCCTACCATGCCAACAGCGGCAAGAGAGTATACAAAAAAAACAGCAAAATATAACCAAAAACACCTAATGCATTACATAGAGCTTACTCTACGTTTGTTGCAGAAAGCAAAAACACAAAGCAGTAAATATTTACCGCAAACCGCTCTGATGCAGTTCCAGCATCTGTCCCCGGGGTTTCCGGCTGTGGCCACGTCGCACGCCAGATCCTTGAAACACCATTTGCACTCTGTGGTCCCTGCGAGTAATCAGCATAAGTTATTTCGGGTTTCATTAAATTTCCCCGATGAAAATGCCAACAAAAGTTCTTCGGCATTCGGCAAACATACAAACAAGCGAGTCTTATAAAGGTTTTTAAAAGTGTACGAACGCAAACGCGAGCAGATCTATCCAACTTTGCAAGAAAACTATCTTAAACGTTTGTAAGTAATCGTAATCGCCACGCACCAACGGTGAAACCTTCGACAGGTTGCAAAAAATTATTTGCCCGTTAAGACACAGGTCTAAAATATGTTATTATATTGCGTTCTAACAACAACCCAACATGGCCTCAACGGTTGTGGCAAGTCAAAATAGGAAATCTAACCGAAATCATAGCAAAAGCATGTGCACAGCTAGTACCTTCACTAACTGCAAATCCACAGCAACAAATCAACGCCAAAACGAATAACATCAACTTCATTTTTTCTAACCTTTGGATCAGCCCTGTTTACAGTTTACCGTATGTACCTTAAATCCTACACTGCGACAGTTCCTTAGTATGTTACTCCTATCTGCACAGCCGCTTAGGTTATTGCGATACATTGTTATCGCGCCGATTGTTCTCCCGCCACCTGATTAAACCGTTCGGAAGTTTCGTCACGCAATTTAAACTAGTTGATTCATTGTTTGAAACGCGATCCATTCCTAAACGAATGATAACCTTTGTTAGCCCATAATAGGTCTGTAAATTATTGTTACTAACAGGCTTCTGTGTTTTTGGCACTTACATTTCGTTTTACATAAAGTGATAAGGATTTCAATTTTTCGTTGATGAAATGTTGAAAACTGGTGTGGTTTTGTAAAGGGTTTAAAACCGTATGATTTATCTCGTACTTCAGTTTGTGTATTGTCAAGGAAAAATACAAACATCGCCACTTTTAGGTCAAACGTCAAACTACATCTATTTATTCAACGTTTTCGGTTTTCCTCGAGGAAGGAATTTACTATTTTTGTGCATGTAACTAGACAGCAGTGGCGTTTGACCAAACTGTACCGAACAATTGAGTCCCTAAAATTGAGCTGCAAGGTTATTGTGCTGGTACACCTATCGAGCTAAACAAACATTCTCCAAAATGGCATCTTAATTGCCGCGGATTTCACTTTGGGCAGTTTGGTAGCATTGCTGTCACGATTTATTTGATTATTTCTTTGAAAACAAACATGCGTAAAGTTGTTGTATGTGGTGTCCTTCAATAAACATATCTAAACACTTCGATAAATTTGTAATAGATCAAATGTCGACAATAGTGTTGAAACGTGGAAGGTAATAAACTGTTCTATTTTTTCGCTTTTATTTTAACCTTGCTTTAAGAAGAAACGGTTTGATGCTCCAAACTTGCCGATACTCAGTACCGCGTGTTCGAGCTCCGCCCCCTAAACACAATATTATACAGTTGGACTTACTTGGACATTTCAAAATAAAATATGTGTTGTTGTTCTATCGCATACTTTGGTACAGCGCCGAAGCCGCAGTTTCCGCCCCAATTACCAATCAGTGCGTCACTTCTGATCATCCGATGCCTCGGTGTGTTTCCTGTTGTTAGAAACCCCTGTCGTCCTTCAGATTTCGGCTTCAGATTGTTTTAGACAGTTGGACGGAACGACTGGAAGTATGAAGATATTCCTTTCAACATTAGTTGTGGTTGTTTTCTTGCAATGTGGTAAGTTACTGTGGTACATAAAGAGTGTTGGCAACCCGCTAACAATCTAGCTTTTCTTGCAGTGGATTGCATTTGCGTGCAAACAACGACTTTGCTCAACCAAGGTTTGATTACGATCGATCCAAGTTGCAAAAACGCCAGTGGAACGATCTACACCGACAACGCGGCCGGGGACCTTCCGTATATGTATATGAAGAGCGGCTATCTCGGCGACGGAAATCTTTGCACTGTACGTAATCTTTATTTTCTTTTTAAATTTTGTCTGTGGGGTTTAATCGGTTTAACTTTAAAGGTGTTTTATTTGCTAAACGCATCTGATTTTAGGTTAAGAAGCAACATTTTTTACCAATCGATTTATTATTCTGGTTTGTAGTTTACTACTTTTGACATTTTTTAGAGCTTCTTCTATAATGAATTCGCATTTTGATCTGTAGCAGTTAACGATGGCACAACTAACGTATTACAAAACACAAAAACAAATAAGGTTGCGAGCTGTGACTTTTTTTCATGTTCATGCTTCGTAACAGGGTCGGTAATGATCCTAAAAGTGTTTTGAATGGGTAGGTTAAATACAAGTAAACGAAAGTGTAACTAAAATGTCACAATTAGATCTTATATTTGATGTCACAAAACAACAAATGTGCTCTAACACTGAATTGCTTATTTTCTTGTGAATCTAACCATGCGTTTTAGTTCCTGGAAAGTTTTTCCGATCCCAAAACTATACCTTGCAACCCGGAATGAGCCCCGACCCGCAGCTTAACAAGTTTATTAAAACGCGAAAAGTCACATGTGTCAGATATGCCTTGGACTTGCGATAACAACTTTAAGATTTTTCAAGTTGATTATCTTTAGGTACATGACACAACGGCAGCAGGGGCGGTGTTAGGGACGTTTCGAGGTTACGGCGACGCAACGGGTGCTGTCAAGGGAACCATTGACCAGTTGTACTACTATTGTGAGCTTGAACAAAGCCACGGTGAAATTGTCTTTTCATATCAAATCGGTGAGTTGGTGTTAGAACGACACATGTATGTGCAACGTCATACATATATGGGCCACATATATGATCGTTTTTCATTTTGTTGGCTGGTGCAGTTAAGAGCAGCGCAACCGGTGTGCCGCCGTGTTAATGTACCTGACGAAAATTAAAAAAAACATGTTATCTTTGGCAAGTTTAAATGTCACAATAGTTGACAATTCGCTAAATCAGCCTTTAGTTAGACTACCACATTTGTAATGTTTTATAACGTTATAATAGAATAGATAAATCAAGGTTGAACATAGGTATGGGGTTAATGAAAAAAGATTGCGGAGCACTGCTGTAGCTTCGTTAAAATGTTGCTCGGTTTGACATGAATGTTGGTGCATACTGTACCTATTGTATTCAGTTCTGTTTGATGATTGCGGTGGGAGTTTTAATGCGGCGGGAAACGAAACAATTGTCAACCCAACCATCTCTGGAGGCTCGACCGATTATCCCCACTGCGCCCTCTGCCGGTGGGAGTTTACCCACCCATTTGCCTGCGACTTCAATGTTGTGCTTCTCAATACTTACATGAACAGTGGAGACTTCATATTTGTAAGTTGTCGCTTTGTTTCCTTTCACCAAACCCCATTTGTGCTTGCATCCATTTAGTCAATACATTTTCCTGGCAGCCGACACATTATCAACGTTTACATACAATTAAATCGAATCAACCGTGCAACGCATTGTACGAATTGCAACAATCGCACACGCAAACTGGGAGATGAGCTAAAACATCCGGTTTAACAGGATATGACTTAGAAGTGTTATCAGTGCGCATATCAGCATCAGCGACCGCGCGATGTATAAAACGACTACGCGATACAAACACTACAGAAACTTTTGTATTCGACAGTTAAACTTCGGCGGAGATGAATCCAGCGACAACGTCGGTACACCAAGCAGGTTCGGATCGGCGAGCGGGTCCGCAATCGACAATGGGCATAGTTGGCAGTTTCGCACCAGTCACTTGCGTATTGAGTTTGTATCCGACAACACCGGGACTTCAACTGGATTCGGTATAAGTGTAAGGCCAGGTGGGTTGTTGCAGCGCTTTATGGCGCCCGAGAGAGATTTAGTTTAAGCGTGACGTCAGGTGGCTTGTGACAACGCTATATGGCGCCCGAGAGCGATTCAGATCAAATGTGACACCTGGTGAGTTGTTTTGCTACCTTACGGCGCCCAAGAGCCCCTTTAATGCACCAGCGTTGGGTCATGACGGGTTTGAACAAATGTCATCATGACCTAAAAGGTAAAATCAAATTGTTTAACAAACAAACAAAATTTTATTGCAAATTAACGTTTTAAGGGGTGTTGCATTTAACCGGCGCTATACCCACAGACGTAGTTTGTGATTTATTTCAGCCAGATTGTTAAAACTAGGTTAAG
>QXVZ01003115.1:0-11876 GCA_008931825.1 Phallusia fumigata
TGCTCGTAACATAGCGTGGTAGATCGACAGAAGCGCCGATGAGTGGAACAGCTAGATGGTAAATAAAAAAGGTGATATTTTTAATCTGAACCACCACCCAACCACTCGCCGGACGCTTCCTTCTGGACGAGGGCCAAACAGTCCATGCCAACGATCACCCCCAGAAATTCTTCAAACTCCCCGAGAGTCCTGGACGTGTTTCGTAGAACAAACCCAAAACTGGGGTTAACCTCAAAGCCAGTCGAGTGGATGTCAAAGACACCTCGCGCAATGTTGTTGTCAGCCCAGTCCAACGGAAGGCGGTAATTTAAGTCATGCCTGACACATCCCCTCCTCTGCCGCATGCGGATGCTCACCCAATTCTCGGCGATGATTCCGCTTGGGCGTTGGACCCCGGTGTCGGTTGCCGTTCTGGGTGGACGGTGGAGGCGAGTGCAACTCCTTCGGGTATCACAGGAGGTTGGAGAGAGGGGGAGGTGATAATGACAACATTATACTCGGCTGCCGCATCGGTGTCGACGTAATCTACAAGCGCTTCGGCTCCTATACCCATCTCAGCCAGGTAACCCATCAAAGCCAAAGTGGCTTCTTCATTTTCCTCATTCTCTTTGGCGTCCTTGCGTGGGTCTTCGACCACAGTGGAGTTGGGTACTTCGCTTCTCGGTCTGCAGTATATCGATTAGGATAAAGAGCACACAGACCTGTAAACGTTAATAAAACCAAGAAACCTACCTCACGCATGGCAATGATTCGACTCCATCCCGATGAACCCCGGTGTGCTGTTTAGCACCTCGTTTCGCCGACTGCAGAAACAATGTCATATTTAATTGTCAATATTCACACTAAAAACTTATCACTATGTGCACTAACATCCCACTTGTCGACGGGCGAAAATCATCTTCACCCCCGCTGGTATTACACGGTCGTTTAATGGGAATACTATTCCCACGCAGGCATAGCTTGACCTGCCGACTTTACATAAACACAGTTTTAAAACAAATTCACTTTAAACTAAAACCCAAACACGGATACTGACAGGTCACTGCTCGACCTCCGGCATGGAGCTCCTTGTCCACTACCGCCCTTTAATTCAGGACCAGCTTTTACATGATGCCTACAGAGAAAAGTTCAAATTTTAATAAGCACGTTTCAAAACGGAAAATATCACCGAGTGCACTTTACACTCACCCATCATTAATAACCATTGGCCTCGCGGCGTTATTGAACTGAAAACTTCGCACAAACTCACTTGTGGCGTATCATTTTGCTTTCACTTTTGAAATTGTCCTCACGTGATTTATTCAGTGAGATTGTTGTCACCACAATCTTCACACGACTCGTTTACTCGATTCAACAAGAGTGTTTGACATGATGTTCCATCGAGCGCTTATCGGAGAATCTAGAGTAGGATGCTACGTTGAAATCTCGGCTTCAATAAAGCAGTACCACCAACAAAACGAAAACTCACAGGATAACGTCGCTTTGTGAGCCAGAAAGGCTTCATCAGACCAACGACCGACGTTACATTTACCACAGTTAAAGCGCTTTGCTATCTTTATTGCTAATAACTCCGCTTGTAGAAAATATGGTCTCTGGGTTGCATACTTGACAAGACTGTTTGTAACGAAAACACTAGTACTTTTTGTGAGGTTTTACACTTGATGAACAACAAACAGTCTTGTTAAATAACTTCGCAGACGGAAATGTAAACTAAACTGAACCGATTCTACACACGGTGTATGAAAGTAGAAAACTGAATGATTGTGACTATAAAACTAATATACCCTAAACTCCCCCCTTATTTGTCCACTTCTTCACGTTGTGCAAGCGCCGATTGCCGCCGCGACATAATTTCCCGCCGCGCGGCACAGATGGTGAGAGAGAGAGAGGTAGGGGCAATATCAATTGGATGTAAACATGCGAGGTAACGATTGTAATTTATTCATTAGACGATCTTTTGAAATTTCGTACGTTGTTTTCTGGAACTCTACATTTCTTTTTGCATTGCTTTAAGCAAAATCGGCAATTTCAAATTCTGTTCTTACTTTTAGCAGTTTTCTTGTCCAGTTATCTCGCTGGAGTTCGGGTATCGCGGTGGACGATTTTGTCAAGGACCACCGTGTCCCCCGACTTGTGCGAGCAATGGAGAATGGGTTTTGCGGCCTTCGGATCCCCAGAGAGGCCGAAGAACCTCGCGATCCGACTGTGGGTCACCCCCGAAGCCGAGAAATTCCCGCAATTGTGATGACATCACGGCGTCTTCTTGGTTCTGGGTAAGCGTTACCGCGAGCCACTGCCACATTCTTATTCTACATAGCATGCTGTTTCCAAAAAGTACAAAATCTTCATTCTACGGGTGGGAGCGCTCCACTTAATATTCAGTTGAAATTCATAACCCGCCCGTATTGCCGCTGCCGAGCTTGCCAGCAGTTTCAACAAAATATGTTAGGCAATGCATTTGTCGCTTACGTTTTTTGGAATGTTTACTTTTACACAACCTGGGAACATTGTTGCACTGAACGCTAAACTGCTTGTCAGCCAACTTACAATTGCAGTATACTGGAATCTGCATTATATGGCTGTTCCGTTTTTTTTTAGTTTTATTAACTGCTTGGTACGAATGTCTGTTGAAGAAATCTTCCGGTTTTCCAGCCACTGCCCGATCATTCCGCGTAAACTCGTCTCCTCACAGACTACATCTTCTGGTTGAATGCCGAGGCAAAGCGCGGCTGCAAATGCTATCGCGAATAGACCGCAGTTTCCTGATCCAGCTGTCTGCCGTGCTATAGTGTGTTTTAAATTTGCTTGAATATTTAAAATTTGCACAAATTTTTGCGTGGGTGTGCAGCGGGTGCAAATGTGAACACTCCGAAATCTGACTGTAAACTATCAAACAAGTTTCAGACCAAAAAAAACCTTTTGCAAATTATATCAAGTAAAACAAACAAGAACACACAAAATACAAGATACACTTACGTTACAATTACAGCTTGGCTGTTCGTCCTCGTAGAGACCAGCTATTGTGTTTTATTCTCTCGGAATCTCTGTCTCTCTATGGTCTCTCTTCTGCTTGGCTTCCCTTCTGGTTTTAATGTAATTTTTCCGATAACGAGTTTTAGTCGAAATGGAGCGCTGATGAGAATGGGGATTAGAAAACCCGAGATTATGCAACTCAAGGAATCGTACAGGATTATAATATGTGCAACAGAAGGTTGAATCAGAAAGCAAATGAAGCGCACGATTAAAATTAATGTTATTGATGATAAAAATGAGGTCGATCGAGGACGAAACGAAACACACGAAACAATACAATATATTTCATTACACGTCACGTCATCATATGAATAACACAAATCAAATCGCAAATCGATGCAGGTGTGTGGACAGGAGATTTTTCTGTCACAGCCGAAAACGCTAAACAACTTTGCAAGCTACCGATATGGGGAATTTGCTCAGATAACATGCAAGTTGCAGAGTCTATGTGCTTGTCAGATAACCATTTTTTGTTCGTTTTTATTTCTGACAGGTCAATTATTGAAAATTATTCATTGAAAAGTTAGGAACCCACTTAGTGCTGCAGCAGCGCCGCGCCAAAGTCTTCCTCAAATTCACAAGAACACTTTGTTGTCTTGCGCGTAATTTTTTTCTGGCAATAATCCGGGGCTTTTTAGATTCTGTGCACTCCGTCTGTAATACTTTCTTTTGCGTGACCACTGACAACGCAAAGCGTCACACAAGGCTATGAAAAACGCGGGCACCAGATTCCAAAACAAACCACTTTACTGCTTGATCAAGTTCCGGTCAATCCCGGTTTTTCAAATGTTTTGCCACAGGGGTTAACACAGAATTAACCTTCGGAATGCAAAGTTTCTCCACAATAAACAAGTTAAAGTTAATTCTACTCAATCTTTGCCTGCTCATTACGATACACATTTCATATTAACTCAGTAACACGTGGCACATAACTAACTGCGACACATTAGAAAACCAGGCAGATTACGTCACCCAATGGAATATGGATTGTTTGTAAATTATGATGACGTCACAGATGAATTGTTAAGCTGGCCCGGGATAATATAATTTACAACGGTTGGTAAAACGACGTAACACACACAGTCGGGGAATTGCATGTACTTACCCACGCTTTTGTCCGGTTCTACAAGTCTGCTTCTGTTTGTACCACCTTTCTTGTTTGTTTAATTTGTTCCTCGGTAGGCGGAGCAACGCCTAAATGCGTTATGCTCATTATGAGTCCGCAGTCGAGCTACCTGCTTCATTGCAGTTCCATTGGATAATTTGTTATTTGATTTTTTTTTTTGAGAGTTGATGACTGGAACTTGGGTTAACCCATCGGGTTTCTCAGGGTTGGAGCAATGCCGCTTAAGCTTCTTGCTCAAGGAAACACAATCGGCCGATATGGTATTAGAACCAACAACCTTGCGTGCACAACGCAGTCGCGCCACTCGGCCAACAGTCTTTGGCTTCCAAGATAGTTGTCTGCGTAAAGCTGTGCAAACTCATGTGAACCGTCAAATCTTCTTTCTTGACCTCGTTTTTTTTTAACTTCCGTTGACTTTTTTCCATATTTCCCTGCGTTCTGTTGTCTTTGGTGAAATTCTGTTCTCTTTCCTGCACCTTTCCGTCAAACTCGGAATAGCGTTTGTAGACCTGAGTTTCGCCGTGACGACCCAAATCTCCAAGCAACAAACTCAACCAGAAAGCAAGTTTCGACAGTGTGTATTTGATAAACTTTTTCAGTAGTTCAGGACAATAAAATTCATTATCCTGACTTCCATTGCTTGATATATACCTGTGATTTAGGTGGGGGCACCTATTCCACTAACTCAATGTTGGTTACCCACGAGTCCAGACGTTACACATGCGTTATTGCCCGTGAGCCGGGCTACAGGAAAAAGTTGTTTCTAGAGTCCTGGCATATACATCAGCGGGACAACACCATGAACATTAAAACAGATGTTTTGCTTCCGGCGTGCTATAGGTATTTGCTTAAACATTAGAAGGCGTGTTGTGTCAGTGCGTGTGTTATCGTTCGTCCGGTGTGGTTTATCAATGTGTGAGCGCACTCTTCTCTTTTTTCCTTTAAAGCCCATACCACAGTTTTTTTTAATCCACTTGTCTAAGTCTTGCAGCAAGTGGTTTGTGCAGTACACATTTGTAAGTTTTGGAAAAAAACGTTTGAATTTCGTTTGTAATTCCCCTCTCTCGGGATTTTTTGGTCTTGTTTGATTTAATCTGCGGCAATATATCGGTTAAAAACTGTTTGTGATGTATAAAAAACTTTTTGTATGAATCATAAATCCTATTGGAAAAACAAGAAGTTGTGTCGTACGCTATAGCTTGTTTGAGGTCGCGGTTGCTAGAGCTCAAGAGTAGAACTTCGTTTGTCAAACTTATGCTGTTATCTGTCGGACAAGTGTGTCGTTCGCTTGACCACCAGTTTTCAGTTGACTTTTCACTGCTGAATGATAGGATTCCACGACTTCCTCAGATCCCCCCATTGTTCTTTGTTGGTGTCAAGCTTTGGTGATAAGACAGTTTCTTGAGGTTTGCGAGATAGATACCATCCTCGAATGTAAATTTGTAAGTATCTTCCATATCCATTTCTGAAACTACCACCTCGAATTGAAGTAGTTTGGAAAATCCAAGGCCGCCCACCTACAAATCAAACCATTGGTTTCTGCACTGAGCAAAGTTTTCCCAAACAACTCTGAAAATAATCTGTTTGAACGAACTCAACTCTTTGAGCGTAAACAGGGGGTGGTACTAAACACCGCATGATACCGCATCTTTCATGGGGTCTTTGTATTCTCCCATACCCATGGGGTCTTATATTTTTAGATGGAGTATAATAAACTCCAATGGGGTCTCATACATTCAAATGGGGTTTTATATTCACTCATGGGGATATCATGCCTTATACCCTTTGCCCCCCCCCCACACACCTTCCTAAGATATCATGCGGTATCATGTGGTACCATGCGGTGTTTAATACCACCGTAAACAGGGTGTTAATTTAGGGACAAATTTGTCGCTTATAAAACCTTCACTTGGTTAAAAGTACTTAAAAAAACTTGGCAAGTTTGTCATTGCCTTGTTTTTTCCAGTCTTGCTAGACCGCTGGTAACTTCTTTAGCGTTTGGGCAAACAACCCAACCATCCTCCAACTCGATGTTGCAGAACTTTGTGACCTAATCATAACCTTGATGATGGGAGCAAGACAATCAAGCAATCCACAAACGTCAATGCAAAAATCACGCCCTATTATAAGGTATTTCATCTCCTCACATTCATCTGCAGTTTCACGGTTTTCCTCAAATGCATGGATCAAAGCAAAGCCTCGTAACTAGTGTATATACTGTAAAATTGTTCGTTAGCGCTACTTGCAAACCTAGTTGTTGCGTATGTTTTCGCAACATGGTCCGTCAAGTCGTAACGCTGTTTTGCGGCCTGGTACTCAGTAGCCCCTTTTCCTCTGCCAAACATTATGTTGAACTTGTTTGCCCGCTTAATTAATCGATCAAAAAAGTTTTGCAGTCCTTGTTTTTTATGTCCACGAGGGCGCAAGGGCCGTGTCCCACGCGACGAACGAAGAAGTTTCATGGTCATGATTCCAGCAAGCATCGTGATAAACCTGTTGCTTTAACGTCGATTTAAACTGACTTGCTTGATACTGTCCGTCAGCGTGGTGTGCTACCAAGTAGGTCAGTTTTGTTGCAGATGAATAGAAGCTCCTGACATTACTTGACGGGCTGAATCTGAAGCGGCATGCTATCGCCTAAAAGCTGGTGCACAGTGGGGGCGTCGATGGGTATGGCAATTTTACCTACCTTGGACGCGGTTCGGTGTTGACTTGTCGGATGCTGTGGCAAAATGTGGCATAAGACATTTTAATGTTAACGGAGTTGTTAAAATTTAGTTTTACGATAGGTGGACTTGGAAGACGATGAGCATTTTACGAACTGATTTCTGTCATGGCCTATGTTGCCAATGTCGGAACCACAGCAATTCAGAAATGCAATCATTTCTGCTTAGTTGATTGGCCACCACTTTTGTTAACCTCTCCCCTACCCGAAAGCTTTGTAGTAGCCCAAACCTCCCAGCAGGTTTTTTTAATTTGCACCAAGTTTGGGTGTGTCCTGTAACAATGTGATTTAATCGTTCTTCTGGGATATAAATGGTCCCGTTGCTGGTTCATGTTGACCTCATCTCAACCATCTCTTAGACCTTTCGTAGCAACTGAAGCCTTCTTGTCAGTGAATAAGCGATGGTTAGACCTCACCTCACATATTTGATTATCAAGGGTGTACCCTCATTCGCTGGCAGGATATGAGGAATGTCTACGAAACTCCATGAGATAAAGAACTAGAAGAATTAGGTTCTATGTGCTCTTTTTCAGTTTCAAACTTATTCTGCCGCTTCTTGATCTCTTCCAAGACCTTTAGCATCTTTTCCATCCTGGCAGCATTGGTGGTTCCACACATCTTTTTTATTTAGATCATCACAATATAATATGAGCTTATGGCTGTTTTTTCTATGAACTAACATCAACTTTATTCAAATGTTTATCCTATTCAAATAGAATTGTAGCGACCACTAGTGTAAATTATGCAAAATTAGAGATTGCAAAAATAGTTGATTTTTCGGTGTACGAGCTCAAAGCTCGCATGGATGTCAAATTTATGACTCATGAGAAACTTTACCCAAACTATATTGTTCGACATGGCGAAAAGGCCTGGTGAACTTTGTAATATTTCCGCTCTCAACTTGATTAGGATGCAGCGCTACTTTGAACCGACATGCTCGTGTGTGGTCTTTCGTACTTTATATGCTGCGTTGTGATTGGCTGTTCGTTTGTGCGATTCATACATGTTAACCAATCGTAAGAGCGCTTTACATCGTTACGCCCAAAATACCCAGAGTTTAAATAACGCACTGATGACGTCAAAGCCCAGAACAGCTGTAGCTCGGCAGTAGCCAAGAGCTCTTACATAGCGTAGTGTAGTCTAATGCATTGTTTTCTTGTCTTGGATTCTATTTGAATAAGATAAATAAACAAACAACCTGAAGTGCAAAACACCTGTGCGACATCAATGAGTTATACAGATGATCAGCAGCAGGATCAGGACCTGATCGTTGACTTCATTAGCTTCGATACTAGCCTCGAGAGCCTGTTGGTAACACTGCCTGAATCAGACTATACTGGCCCGCACGTGTTCTATAGGGAATGGTGTATTTGCCGTGATTGGTGCAAAGATAGGTGTACGACACAAGACCTTTTCACCTTACCACCTGAGCAGGAATATATTGGCGGGGCGATACCTGACGACATTGCAGTCCAGCTAAATACGTTTAGTATCGGTCGACAATACATTACGACCACATATAACACTAACGAAGAACTTTTTAACATCTTAAACGATTCTTGTGAAATTAACGAAGGTACGGTTATTCGCAAATATACACAACTCTCAGTTGACGTCTTAAAGAGGTCCGAAGTGCCTTTTACCATACCTTTGTCGCCACAAAATTTGGTGCCCCGAGTGTGAGGATTCAGGGACTCTGTCCTGACAAGCTTGAGGAGGTGTACGAGGTTATGGCATTGCCAAGGACGGTGGTATCGAGTTCTCACATATAATAAGTGACGACCCTAAACCAAAGCGTCCACGCATAGTAAAGAACAATTAAACAATTAACAAAACACCTGTAATAAGAACTGAGACTCATAGACGCATATGCCGTGGACCCAACAAACCGTGGTCACCACAGAATAAAATTCAAATACGGTTCCTCTAATTTCGTGCACACAGTTACGCAATCTGCTCTATAGTTTGTGTCCACTTTCCAAATTTCTACCAACTCATCAAGTATGTTGTTCATTTGACGTATTAGAACACCCTGTCCAAAAGACGTGGTTGCAGATAGTGCAAACGTTACAACACGTGTCGGGACTGTGAAACAATGTCCACAAACGTTGGTCGTTATTTTCGAAATAGACGTTAGCCCCTACGTCTACAAACCGATTGTCCAGTAACCGCCCATGTCTTGTGTTGTAACTAGGTCATCCAAACAGCGTCCACCAGACCGTTAGTCTGGTCAATAGCCCTTTCCTTGTTCGAACAAATGCAAGTGGCTTGAGACTAGCTACGTTTGAATTTTACCGTTTTAAATGATGTATATAAGTAGCAAGCATATTGCCTTTATTCTGTTCTATTCCATTCAAATGTTCATTCGTACTACACCATTCTTCAACTCTTACGCATATTTGCATTCTATGCTTTTCTGCGTTCCTCCGACTCAAGAGTAGAATAAAAGAATCAAACAACAGAAGACTTCAAGTTATCAGAACACAGAAGGATGAGGACCTCAAAAGTTCCTTAAAAGTCGACAAACTTGGAAACAAGCTTTTATCTGTCATTAGCCAGTTGTTTAGTAGCAACAAAACTTCTGCCAGACAGGAAGTGTTGTCATCAACATTGTTCGGCCAACTTTTTCGCCGAGGTCGTCTTTCCTATTCCAGCTTGTTCAACAATGCCGATTATATTTTAATATTTTTTGACCTTTTTCCATTTTAATATTCCATCCGCTTTTTGTTGCGCTGTTTCTTTTGCACGAGCAAACATTTCTTCACAGGTAATGTCACTTTGTGTTTACGGTGATAATGTCCTTCTGCTTGAAACTCGTAGAAAATTAGCTGGGGTTGCTGACTATGGAAAGTTTAACGCGTGTTGCAGATTGATATAAAAAATCTGCTAGTTGAAAGAATACGCCAGTTGGTTATTTATGTTACTCAGACAGTTGACATGCGCTTTGCGGACTTAGGTTACTGGAGCCGCAATTTCACTATTTTCGACTCCGTTTGCTGTAGGAATTGAAAATGTGGTAACGGAATTGCAAATAAAGTTGGTGGAACTTCAGTGTGATACAATCGGAACTTTACACACATCTATCAAGAGAAAGTTTCCCATGTTCGGAAGCACGTATGGCTGTAAAAACCTTTTTTCAACGATGAAGACTAGTAAGTCTGTGACAAGATCAAGGCTCACTGATGAACATTTGCAAGTAGCTTTGCGATTGGCGTCTACCTCGAAGCATTGCCAGCTTAGCAGTCAAAGCAAAAAATGACTAACGTAAATGCTAATAACATTTAACTTTTTCATTCAAATTATCTCGTGAATTGCATCAATACAATTCGTTCAATGTTTCTTTTTTTAGTAGTTTTGTTGACACGCTATCATTGCAACAAAACTTGTTATAGTGCGGCCCTCGAGTTACTTTAAAGTTTACGATTGGCCCGCGAAGATTTTTAAGTTTAAGACCCCTGGTGCAAATTATGTGTACAGAATTGGTTTCCAACTTATTTTAACTTCGGGAGGAAGTATAAGCGATGTGACTGGAGTGAAGTAATCTGAACTAAAGCTTATTTACACACACACGACCGTTACAATCAAACTGAAATAATTCAGAAAAATCTTCGTTACTTTTCCATTCATGCTTTTTTCAACGGAAAGTATTACAGGGTTTTGTAAAAGTCAGATGTTTTGAAAAGCACGTTCTACTTCTGCTTACCGACATCAATCCAAGCCAGCATTGTGCGTCAGGCGTATTGTTCCCACCATTGTCAGACATCATTTGATAAATGTATTTACAGGTAAAGTTATGCAATGGTAAAGTGTTGAACCTTGTGGAAGTCCCAGGTTATGAGCAAAGAAAGAAAGACTAAACATGCTGGTCAAGACGTCACATTTTTGGATTCAACGCTTACAACAACGTAAATAAACCCACCTGACACAGTACCTGCATCACGGCCAGGTTGTGCACTTGATCCTAGCCGTAGGTGGTGATTTTGGTCTGTTGCAGCTCCAAGTTTTTGTTTCTTTTTTCAGTCCACAATGTGCATTTTGTTGGTCTGTAGATGACAAACTCGAATGGTTTCTTCTGTCGTGGTTTAGTTGTATGGATTCTGAGGTTGCGTTAATGGTCTTTAGGTCATCGTTGTGCGGAATGTTTTAGGACAACTTTTGTGGTTGAAGAACGTGCAGACGTAATAAATTCTACTAAGATATGGCAAGCCTGCTCATGGTTAGGTAACTTGTACGTCGAAAATTTGGTGTCTTCACCGCTGAACTGGAAACAGCCGGAAAAAAAATATCTTCACGCATTGCGTGCAATCCACAAGTTTTAACGTTTTTTTTAGAAACAGCGCGACACGCGAACCCCTAGGACGAGACACAATGCAATAAGTTGTTGAACTACATAAAACGTCTAACTATTGGGAACACTATGTAGAGGAAATGTCATTAAGTCAACGCACGCTGCAGCTTTTGATGTCTGTGCGAAGCTGAAAAGCTGTCGCATGTCAGTCTAACGCAAGCACAACTAGATTGTTTCAAACGCGACGTGCACAATTCTTTACATGACGATTCTTCACTGGTAAGTTTGAAATACAGCGGAAAAGTTGTAGAGACTTGACATTTGTTTCGGAACGCAAATGCTGAATACCTGATAGCTGCAGATCATTGCGACTACGGCTTGCGAAAAATTACCATAAATTGCTACACAACTTCTATCCATCCAAAGCATAGAGTACTTTTTTGCATTTTCCTGCATTTTAATAATTATGACGAACAAGTAGAAACTAGATTGTGGGACAGTGTGAAATCACACAGATTCAAAAATTAGGTTGTGTAAACCCACAGTAGGTTTAGGACTTGGTTTTAGATATGTACAGTGAGTATCATCTAACCGGTTTCTGTGCATCACAACCACCAGAGACGACCGTCGCTCTCCACCATGTTTTCCAGAAGATAATCAGAGCAGTACGCACTTTTCCAACATTTTATTGATCATAGAACACT
>QXVZ01003117.1:0-48542 GCA_008931825.1 Phallusia fumigata
CCAAGTACGTCACCCATGTTTGCGGCGACTTCGACCATTGCGAGACAAACGCAACCGTAGAATGAAACCAAACCCTGCAAGAACCATTTTACAAGGTGGAAAATGTGGGCCTGGCGGTTATTCGATTGCTACATAATGACTGGGTTTGTTAATGGAAATTTTGCGGATCTGATGATTATTATTTATTCCATTCGAGCCGATTTTAGAGTAGTAGCTCTGAAACTGAATAATCTTAAAAAGCACCGAGACTTTGTTCCATGAATTTTGTAATTTTTGGCCCAAAGTGTTAGTTGCCTTACTTTCGAAATCCACAATTCTTTCTGCTGCGTCAGAGATAAGTTTGGCTTTATAAAATCTTCCAATGTCACAGCCGCCATCGCGTTGATGGCAGATGAAACTGTGCTGGAATGTAAAGAAGTGATCTTGAAAATAAATACCAGTAAGTCAACTAGGTGTGATATCGAATCAGAGTCGGCCTTCTAAGTATCTCCATTCAGGAAGGGCAAAACTACGCTTAAAAGACTGACTATGATTCGGTGACTTTTGCAGGCCTGGTGTACTGCGATTTTATTAAGAAGTTCGCCGTTACCAAATCACGGTTGTGAAATGCTTACACCATTTGTCCTGTTGCACATATAATGGAAAATTTGGCAATTTTCAATGTTACGCCAAAAAAAGATTGTTTTGGTGAGAACAATAAATGGAATCCACAGAAGTATTTTTCACTCCAGTATACTTTAAACTTTTCCGTTTTCATCACAGCCAATTACGTAAGCACGAGTCAGTTGCCAAAAAACCTTCATTTCTACCCTTGCACACNACACCATTTGTCCTGTTGCACATATAATGGAAAATTTGGCAATTTTCAATGTTACGCCAAAAAAAGATTGTTTTGGTGAGAACAATAAATGGAATCCACAGAAGTATTTTTCACTCCAGTATACTTTAAACTTTTCCGTTTTCATCACAGCCAATTACGTAAGCACGAGTCAGTTGCCAAAAAACCTTCATTTCTACCCTTGCACACGGTTGGTTCAGTAATACTCGGATTTGTTGCAAATATGTGGGAAATATTACCTGAGCGTGCCACTGAAGGCGCTACAGAGGTAAACTCCTGGCAATCCCGGGAAATGGTGTAAGATTTCCATGACGAAGTATGGGGTAAGTTGGTCGGTCGCTCGAACCCATTCAGCCGTGAAAGGGTCGCATTGTGCGTAATAAGCGAACATTGTGACGCCTGCCCAACCCGCCAATGTCACAATCGTTACCATGCCGACGCTATTGAGATAAACCGATCTAAAACAAACAAACAATCGTTTGTGTTAAACGCGCGATGGTAAAAAACATTACGCAAACGTTATAAAAGACAGCCCCTAATGAAACATAGAAGTTCGCAGCGTTAAACATAGACTTTGAAAGATCCAAATATTTTGTGTGTTTTTGTTGAAAACCTTTTGTTCAAGCTATTTACGGCAGAGAAGCTGCGTTTCCTACAACCTTGCTAATTTAATATATCTTCTAAAACTACTTTAGTAATTCTCACATCTTTGCATGTCGTTCAGATTTGCAGCACAGATATCGCTGAACCACAGTGTGTGTTGTTCCGTATGTTGACGTCCAGAACATTGTTCCACCAAATAATACCGACCAGAATGTGTGGCGGATTCGAAGGTCGCCCTCGAAACTACGAACACAAATGTACGAAGCGAATTATTGTTCTGAATGTGGCTTTGTTTTCAGGTTTGACAAGGATTCCAGGTTTGTGTCGAAGAAGCTCGGTATATAGCGTACACTTTGGGGATAAGTTTTGAAAACGCTCGCAAGTGCACAGAAAAATGTATTGCCCAGTTTAAGGCAAAACCCTTTGAAATCAATAAATTCAATTAAATTGCAAGTATAAACTTCCAAATCCGTAAACTTGAATTAAATTAAAAACAAGTAAAAGAAAGCACACCGCTGTAATGACAACTTTACTCACTGGTTCAGATCGATTCTTCCCCGCTGTTTTGCGATGTTGAATACTTGTTGCACTCCTCCAACCTTGCTACTCCCCACAGAGATGATTGCAACGAAACCCACCATCATAACAATGCACTGAAACACATCTGTCCATACAACAGCTTTCAAGCCGCCCAGGGAAGTGTACAAAGTGCAAACTAGCCCAGTTACCAACACCGACACCCACAAGTTTAAACCGGTCACTGCAAATAAACGTCAGCGTGTTCAATCTTCTGGATTATTTAAACTTGACGACTTTACATAAGCGTAGTAGATTTTTTTGCGAATTGTTAAAAATCATAATGATTAACGCATTTAAATGCTAGAACACAAACCGCATGGTTTGCGCCGCCTAGCGGATTCAAACCATTTCGTATATTTTGGAATAATTAAATTTTAAGGTATCGTATCCCGTTTTGTTTTCGCAAGCACTTCTAAATACGCCTTGTTGATGAAAAAACAAAAACGAAAAATGATACCAAGATAAATTTTTGCGATAAACGAGGCTGACGACATCTTGTTTACCCGCTTGTGCGAAACATTCAGATGTTTTTACCTTCGTTCAAAGCCAAGGCTGGAGCGTAAATTGCGATTCCGCTGTACATTGTTTGGTTGAAAATAAAAATCGAAGTGGAAAGAATTCGAACTTTTCGGTCGAAACGCATTTCCAAATACTGCAACATAAAAAATTGTTGGGCACAGCTTTACTTAGCGAAATAAATATTTGAATGAAAACTCAGGAAAATATTTCTAAACTTGACATCAAAAAAAAAACCCAAGCAAAGTATTTAGATGACAACAAACTTGTTACCTCATAAGTGCTGGTTATTTTTAAACGATAAAATAAAGGAATGTAGATTTCAGACGACACAATGGCCATTATGCAGTAAGAAATGCAGTAGAACCAAAACATTGTTCCGAACATGTAGAATTCGGCCGGTGTTCCAATAACTAACAAACAAAACATTTAGTTCATTGCAAATGGCGAGTTTCATGAGGTCATAAATTATCCGTTCAAAAATGTTATTTATTTTAAGTGTGTATACAAATCTCAACAACATCCATAACATACCGGTTATAGCTGATATGAAGCCAGCAGTTAATGAGAATGCGACGGGAAGAGCGTGCATCTTTCGTCCTCCCAACAAATAATCGTTTGCATCCCTCTTCCTCCTCCCATGGATCGCGAAGAACAAACCGATTCCGGCCGAAACCACAAACAAACCGCTGAACACAAGGTAATCCCATGAGCTAAGGGATGTCCGAGATTCCTGCATCGCTTTCCAAAATTTAAAAGGCTCCTGGGTTGTAACGAGTTGAGTTAATTTTGTTTGGTGAAAGTAAACGTAGCGACACAATTGCTCTAAATTAATCACCAATAAATAGCAAGTAAATTAATAAGCAACCAATGAACAGTGCAATAAAATATTAAGACTTTATATGTTTGAATACAAAACACGAAACTCAAAACTCTCATCATAAATGCTCTATCCATCAAAAGTTTTCGGAAACAGATCATGCAATCATCAGTCGTAGAAAGATTTTGCTTCGAATCTTTTTAAAACTTTTTGCTGTCAAACTATAAAGCGGGTTTCGGAACGAACTTTGTGAAGTCAACCGTATTGTACCGCCCGCATATGTCAACGTCGCTTCCTTATCTAATTCTTCCCAGATAAACTGACACATGTTGCAGCTGGTTAAGTCGTTTTAACGAACCTTGACATGGGAGAGAGAGTGATTCTCGATAATTTGTTTGTCAAGTATTTTTGCTGAGTCAAGTCTTCCCTTGTAACTGGGGTTGCAGCTTGGCTGTGTAAAACGGTTTGGAACATGTGTTCGGAGGAAACCGCTTGTGTTCAAACATGGGGGGGTCATTTTACAGGAAACTTTAACATGATTGAACACAGAATTAAATTTATCGACATGGAATTAAAACTTAATAGGTTTGTTTCAAAATATTTATTTCGTATCAAACACGTTTATGCTTTTGATAGTTCCAATTTCGACCAGTCCGCTTTAATGTGAAAATGCTGCTAATTAACTTGTTTCCAAAAAAAACAAAAATGCAAATAGAACAAACCAAACATTCGACGACAAATATTTTCGTGTGACGAAACAATCAATTAAAACCGATTCGATTGTCTGGTCAAAGAAATCGGACAAGTGACGTCAACCACACCGCATCGATTTGACGTCACAATACATGCAAACTTGCGCCACTGTTTTTTGTAGCGCGTAAATACGTGTCTGTTTAGTTATCACAGATATTTTAAAGGAAAAACCTAAAGTTACCTTGACATAAGCTTGTATTGTGCTATTGACCGGTTTGCACATAAACTTAAAGGTTTTGAGCGTTAACTGCACGATTTCGTCCACGTACTAGCACAATGCAAACGTACGAAACCACAACATAACGGGCCAAGTATTGAAATATGACTCGTCAATCCAGCTTGAAGCTGTATCCTAATTAAGCGGATAAGTGGAAATGTTACAAAGTTTAGAACAGCTTTTGCGCTGAGATTAAATTTGTTTAAATAAACTTTTGTTACAAGCAAAATCGTATGTTGTATTTTAGTTTCGAAAAGGGTTGAAGTCTATATGGACTAAAATACAATAATTTAATTGCTCAACTTTTCGCAATAATGGACACAAGTGTTTGGTCAACTACAATTCTAATTGGTCCAAATGTAATCACCTACACATTTCATGTTTATGTAATGTCATTGTAGTTTTGTTGCGTTATACTTTGTTTTTGCAACTTTTCCTTTTTTAGGTAATTTTCGTCTGACTGCACTTATTATAAATACAGGATACCAGAACTAAACGCAAGTATGCCAATTTCAGCGTCTATAAATAATAAAAAATGAAAAAAGGACAAATGCCTATGGTGGAGTGTGCCTTAGTTTTAATAGGCATGTTAACCCGCCTGTTGATACGTTTGTCAGTGTCTCTGTAGGTGTGTAGGCTAAATGGCGCAAAATATTAGAAAATCATCTGTGGCACCAACCTTGTTTTCGTACAAAATTACGTAAGCAAGAAGCCTAAGCGACATATTGCTCCAATCAAATGGAACTCGATGGGTTGGATTGGGGTTACCAGCTTCAACGAATCGAAAATATCAAATACAAAACGATCCAACGAACTGATAAAATTAATAGTCTCGTCATATCATGGGTTTCCAGTCTAAGTTGCCTATCTAACAAATGGGGCAAATAATTAAACTGATCTAATCTGATAATTGAGATCTTTTAATTTTATTTAACTGACGTCACGGCTTGGAGCTGAACTGGTCACTAAAACAATAAACATTTTCTAATGCTACTCCATGAAAAATAATGTGTAAAGTTATAATATTTATAAATGAATGAACTGCAAACAGTAAACCAAAAAGTGCAACCATAACTAACTTTTTTCGAATTTATGTTCTGAATTTTACCTATTTTCCCAACTTCTTTTTTCGATGTCCCTTTACCCCGTAGGGGAAATCCCCAGGACTTTTCGCAAGGGTTTTTAGGCCGACTGTGCTGGGACAGTTACTTTTAATAAAAAGTAGAAAAACTGTGACACTAGAACCTGAACAAAGTTATTTTTACAGTACCTAAAAGTGCAAAGTTTGACGGTTTGTTGTGTTTTAAAGTTTAACATGACAAAAACACTGCACATGACATGTAAAGTTAGGTTGAGTTTGCATGATGTGATGGCGGCTGGTAAAAGATTGATGTATATCATCACAATTTTTTGTCCTCAGAGAAAGCTGCTGGTTCTTTCCGTCTTGCATGCCGATGTAATTCTATTTCAAGTTTAGTTCTGTTACTAACTAATTTCTTATTTTAGATACTTTCATAGATGTTTTGCCAAACGTTTTCATTAACAATTTCACCCTATTTAAAGTTAAATTTGCACAAGCTTTTTGGCAATAAACTTTTCCAATACCTAAAATGATTTTGATCCTAAAAGGTTTTGCTCCTTTCTTTTCAACACTTTATTTCGTTTTTGTTATAAGTTATGCTTTTTTTCTACTATTGGTAAGTAAAAAATCTTTTTACAAGTTTCTTTTTTTACAAATTAGTGGTTTATCACATGCTAATATTATTATTAGTAGTTCCGCTTGTGATAATATTTTAGCACAATGAACATTTTTAACTAGAGTATTCCATTCTTGACCTTAGAATAAGTATCTGTAAGACTTCTCACCAACATTTAACCTAGGAAATGTCTTTATATCTGCTGTTATTGTTTTTATAGGTGCCTTTTGTTCCGGGAATCCTGGGAAAAATGTGTAATCATACTATCCCGAACGAACATGGCCGGGAACTTGTACTACACAAAGATTGGTTTTGTTGTGCATGCAACGCGGGGGAATATGTTTTAAAATATTGCGAGTAAGACTAGTAGATGGATTGTAACTAATCTATTATTATGTTGGAATCTACATATAATTAAGAACGCAAATCTTTTTATACCCATCGAACAATACCCTGTGTATTATTAATCACACAGCTCATCTTAAAACACACATTTCTTGTCTATCAGTGATGTTTAAACTTTCAACTTTTACTTTACTTTGCAAGATACACTGCATTCGGGATGGTATTTCATGTAACCACTTGTGGTTCTTGCTGATCCCTCGTTGTTAAGAACAAGCAAAAATAAATGAATGAATGAATCATGTTCCTGTTTTATTTTGACAGGTCTGGGAATAAAAGCACCACTGTATGTAGACCTTGCATTTTTAATGAAACTAATCCTGAGATGCAGACATACATGGAGCATGGATACCATTTGGAGAATCAATGCATCAAGTCAAATGCTTCATGTCCTCCTGGTTTTTTCAGAGTTCTGGGAAACAGGACAACTCCTGCAAAGTAAGTTAAATTAGCAGCATGCAATGTACACAATGGCTAAGTGGATAACACAACCGTTTAAGTTAAGAGACCACTGATAATCATATTACCTTGGCTCGTTTTGGATTTCTATGTTGCTTAATGATAGCAAATGAAAGTCACATTACACATCACTTCCATTTAAAGTAAATGAGTCCTGTAAAAGATGTGATACCTTTTCAAGCATCTCCATTGAGCAGGGCATCAACTCGCTAAACCAGCTCAGATTCAACTCCTATCCAGGGCTGGTGCTCTACCAAATAAACTACACAGGCTCGGTGGTTAGCCTTCCGAAAGTTGAATCTCTGTCACCTGCCTGCTGTATGTAAACTCTAGTAGGAACCAACCGCAAAGTTTCTGTAGCTCTGTTGGTGGAGTGCCAGCCCAAGATATGTTTCTGTCGTGGGTTCGANGATACCTTTTCAAGCATCTCCATTGAGCAGGACATCAACTTGCTAAACCCGCTCAGATTCAACTCTGAACATAAGCCTATCCAGGGCTGGTGCTCTACCAAATAAACTACACTGGCTCGGTGGTTAGCCTTCCGAAAGTTAAATCTCTGTCACCTGCCTGCTGTATGTAAACTCTAGTAGGAACCAACCACAAAGTTTCTGTAGCTCTGTTGGTGGAGTGCCAGCCCAAAATATGTTTCTGTCGTGGGTTCGAATCCCATCGCAAGTTCGATTAGAAATCCTTGGAAGGCTGAATATCATTCTATTTATCACCTCTTGGGCCTGGCCTGTTGTGCTGTGTCTGTAAAATTGGCCTGCATCGAAGATTCAAGGAAAAACAAGAATACATGCCAGCATACAATTGTTACTTCAGAGTAAATTTTCCAATTTAAAAATAAATTTATAATTACCTCAAACTGAATTATTTTTTTAGATGTTATTCAAAGTTGATTTTAGAAAAGTTAGCACCTGATGCCGGGTAAGTCTGCGAACTGTTCTGAAATTTACTGTTAACTCATTTACTGTGATCCATTTGCTAAAAAGTTTTGAAGATTTTTTTCCAAATTGTTTCCTATGTATGAAATATGTTTAAGTGTTAGTCTTGGTCAGTTAAACTGAGCTGAGTTATTTGCTAATATCCTACTATGATCTCTTATTTGTTTGAAAACATTTTTCCAATAATGTGAGATTTGATCAATAACATTTAATAAAAATTGCCTTAAACAAAAATGGAATCCAAACAACTCATTGTGATAATATTTGGGGATAACTTCTTTCTGTCAAAAACTGAAACAAAAATAGCTCTATATTAAACCATTTCTGTTTTTTAACCTTAAAACATATTTCTAGAATAACCTTGATAAACACTGCAAAATTAAAAACTTTCTCTTTTAGACCTCAGATCTCACATCAAACAGAAGGTATAATGTTTTATGAAATAACAGATCAAATTTTGTTACAGATAATAAATATGAGCATAGTATTAAACATTTTGTAGATCTATTACATAAGCATTTTTGTCCAAAAGCAAATGTTCAAACTTTTAAATTTTTTTACCAACAACCCACACAAATATATCAAAAGTTATTCCAATGACCTAACAACTAATTCTTATTCAGGAATTCCCTATCCATACGATGTTATCATTATTGCTGTACTGGTTTTGGTCATTTGTGCATTTATTTTCTACCTGTGTAAGGTAAGTGTCATGGTTAAAAAAACTGCAGCATTTGGGTTTTTATTATGAGTCCTATTCCACGAATAGAAGACATACTGTGTGTTTTTTTTCATAAGGGTTATGTTGCACATATGATAGATGGGTATTTAAAGTTGTGCACTGACAACTTTTCACCCTAGTTCACCTATTGGTTGACCTGCCGACCCCCAAAACATAAATTTCAAACTGCTATATACATGCAAATAACCAGGGTTTTTCATTAGTTGGTACATTTCAAGCATTGAAATGGATTTAGAGTTTGGGTTGGATTCACCAACTTTATATCCCCCAAACATCGGAGATATTGTTTTTTTCTTGATAAGAAAGATTTGTCTAAATTTCTTTAAATTTGCATATATGATAGATTGGCATCTGAAGTTGTGCACTGTCATCTTTTTTAAATTTTAATGTATATGTATACATATGCATCAATTTAAGCATAAGTTAAACTGATTGCTCCAGTGGTTGCTCTTACTGATGCAAAAATGTGATTTTACCCTTGCTGTTCTGCCCTGAATGGTGTGATATACAGGTCGGAGACTTTATGTGCATTGTAGTGCAGCAATTGGTCACAGACAACTGCCTCACCCATGATGCAGACGTTTACTTGGGACTACTGGACAGTTATTTAGCTTGTTACCATCAAGCAGTAGTTGCGTTGTGGTAACGAAATTACATTTGTTATGTCACAATGTAAAACATAATGCATAACAGCTGTGGTGCCACATAATTTTGCATGTGAGCTTATATGTTTATCTTCAGGTGAAAGGGTAATTGTAAATTTATGTCATATAACCAATACTGCATAAAAAAATCAATAAGAGTTTGTGTCGTATAGCCAAAGGTTGGCTGCAGATAGTCAAGTATTACTGCAGGTCAATCAAGTCTTGCGCAGCACAATAAAGAGCTGCCCTAAACATACGGCCAGTCTTTAAGGAGGTGATTGACCAATGCAGTGGTTGGTACCAGCCCATGGACAACTCGAAAATACACAATCCACTCAATTTAGTCGTATGATCTTATCCAATGCACTCTCGGCAGAATGAGTAGATTAGACCCGCAAGATGAGCACACTTCAGTTTCAATCACAGGCCTACGAGAAGTCATTCGTATATGAGTCTGCTGTAATCGCTAGCCCCCATGAAAGCTTCAGGGTAGATCCCAGTACCAATAATGCGCATGCAAATATTTCACATTCTTCAGGTACAGTTTTAGTTTTGAATATTCTCAATAGGAAAATACAAGCCAGTATCGTTTTTAACAGTTGTTACACGCCCCCCTTTTTTCTTTTACTGTGACATGTAACTTTGCGCCGCTTTTCCAAGTCATTCTTCCAAGTCATTCCTTATGATGATTCCTTATGATGACAAAAGATGATGACAAAAGCGGATGACAAAAGCGTTTGTCGAAACGTAGAATATGTTTTACACACAAGTGTTGGCTTCTATCTTCCTATTGAGTTTTAGTTTTGTTGTTTGTTCCAATCTTCAATAATTTGATTCTGTACAGTTTTAATTGACATGGTGAAAGTTGCCAAATGCCTTTTATTTCAATAATAAACATATAGATTGCATGCCTAACTTGGGCATTTCAGACAAAACATTGATACTGAACAGGTACCACATCACCCAAACCACCTTGAAAAGTGCCATTTAGAGTTTACAATCTGTTAGGCTGCCACATGACCAAAGGTTACTGTTTATGTAACAATGTGGTTTGATTATTGGTTAGTGTGGCTAAGGCTATGGGGCCTAAATCATGACTTTAACATCATTGGCTTAATGTACCCATATTAACACCACTAGCATTTAGCTGATTTATGTGGGTTGGGACCCGTATGTCTTCTTGCAGAAACAAAATGTTATCAAATGTCCTGGAAATTAGGGACCCAGTGTAATGCAGGTAATAAAGATATCCTTAAAATAGTGCATGTAGAAAATATCATTTGGGTTGTAGTTTATGTGCAGTGGTGACACTACCTCTCTATACATAAACATGTGTGTTTTGTGTTGTAGAAAAAAATGCAGAGTCGGAATCGTCAAAATACAGAAATGAATGGAGTTATTAGAATGCATCAGCCCAGGTAAGTGTGGAAGTTCACTTTCTACTCCCTTCATTTATCCCAGCTTTTTAAAATGAAACAAAAGGTAAAATCTCATGCAAGCTGCAGTAATTTTCCGATTTATAGTGGTTTGTAAACATCCCAACCTCAAGCATTTTGTTCAGTCGAGCACCAAACATCTCATGTTAATTTGCAGTGCTCTGCCAAGAATGCTTAGGGTGTTATGATGCAATGAAAGGTTATTTGCCAAGTTTTTAAAAACAAAAATTTACCTGCTTTTATAACTGGACCTTAACTCACTAAATACAGAAAAAGAGCGTTTTATTAGTTTTGCCTTGAAACTTTAGACTTGGTTAAACCCTTGCTAATGATATTGTGATGTTTATGAGATTTTGCTTGCATTAAACTTACTTGTATTTTACTTTGACCAGAAATACACGCCCTGGAATTCAGAACAATCATTTACAAAGTACAACAAATAACATTGTAAGTTTTCATTCACATTGTTTTTAGCCTATTATACGCCAACATGTCATGAGGTTTGTTGTTAACGTTCATATCCAATCCTGTGCTTGAATGACAATAACTATAAGCTACAATTTAAACCAGATAATGCCGGAAAGATAAAAAAAAGCTAATACCTTTAACATGTTTCATCACTATTGTGTTTTTCAGGAAAGTTCAACAAACGGAAATACTGTAAATATTTCCCCCAGCCCCACTGCAGACCCAGACACAACACTGCCTCAACCAAGAAACTCGGTTAATATTGAGGATGATACGACCCCATCACTTCAGGTTGAAGAATCACTGCAAGGACCACCTNAAAGAGCGTTTTATTAGTTTTGCCTTGAAACTTTAGACTTGGTTAAACCCTTGCTAATGATAATGTGATGTTTATGAGATTTTGCTTGCATTAAACTTACTTGTATTTTACTTTGACCAGAAATACACACCCTGGAATTCAGAACAATCATTTACAAAATACAACAAATAACATAGTAAGTTTTCATTCACATTTATTTTTAGCCTATTATAGGCCAACATGTCATGAGGTTTGTTGTTAACATTCATATCCAATCCTGTGCTTGAATGACAAAAATATAAGCTATAATTTAAACCGGATAATGCCGGAAATATAAAAAAAGTTAATACCTTTAACATGTTTCATCACTATTGTATTTTTCAGGAAAGTTCAACAAACGGAAATATTTCCCCCAGCCCCAATGCAGACCCAGACCCAGACACAACACTGCCTCAACCAAGGGACTCTGTTAATATTGAGGATGATACGATCCCATCACCTCAGGATGAAGAACCACTGCAAGGACCACCTCCAGAAGAGGATGTTGAGACGATAACTGATCATGCTGACACCACAGCTTCTCCACTTTTAGGAGCAGCAGGGATGCAAGCTCAAACAGAAGAAAGTTCACAATTTCTACAGCAAACTCCAAGACAAGAAAAATGCACTACCGTTGATGCAGATGATGGTCTTGTGGGTGGTTGTGGTTCTACGCCGGCCCCTTCTATCAAACCAACTTCCTCATCAATGAATTGCAAAAAGAAAAGAAATGAGAAGGATTCATGTAAGACTTTGCCCAATAATAAAGGTTGCAATGTTGCTCTGCAAAAAAGCAAATCAACATTACAATCAAAAGTCTTATTAGCTAAAATTGAATTTATTTGAAAAAATATGACTCCATTAAGCCTTTCTGCCATTTTCATGAAAAATCTTTTTCTGTGTGTTTACAGTGAATAAGATTGCTCTCGACTTGTCAAAAATAATAACTGTGCCTGATGCCGCACATTTCCTTCGAACATTCGGCGCAAGTACTGATGATCTTGATGAAGCAAAAGGTACATAAAGTGTTCTTTTAAATTTGGTTGGGGATGTTGTTTTTGGTTGAATCCTGCATATTTAAACCAGCACTGTCGTTTATGACACCTTGCAATATGTTTTAGTGTTTAAAATAAACTTTTTAAACTTACATTCAAATTGAGGCCATCAATTTTTTTTTGCCCAGCAGTTACTGGCACATACACATGTCTAGCAAAGATTTTCTTGCAATAACAAATATAAAAATACAGCTTACCTGAGGTTAGTTAGGTGGAATTTGTGCTGTTACGAGTTTTATTACTCGTAAGAAAATACCTTGCTTTTAAAAAATACCTCGGTGTCATTCGTCCCAAATATTTGTTGCATATTTCGATCTTTTGTTTTGTAGGACCAGGTGTTGACCCGCGAGAGCGGTTTGTCCGAGTGTTTGAAAAATGCCAAAAATCTCCCTCTGGTAAAAAGGTTTGCCCAACTAACATTCTTAAACACCTGGAACAAAATCACCTTACCGACTGCATTACTGCTGTCCAAAATATAATGGATGAAAACAAGTCATAGTAATTGCTCAGGACTTCGTGGTGTCCTGCAGATACTGCTAGAACACTAAACTTCACTTTTTATACTTAGCCAAAAAACTTCTGGTTTTATAATGCTGAGTGTTCCATTTGTACATTGTGAAATTGTTTAAACCAAAAATATTTTCTTTTCTGTTCCATTTTTGTTAGCTTTGTATTTTTGAACTGGCACAATTCTGTACATCATGTGGGTTCTGTATATTTCATTGTATCAGTGGTGGGGCCAAGTTCAAAATGATCTTTATTGCTGTAGGAATGTAGTGGAGAAAGTATTATGATCAAATTTTTCAACATACTAAATTGCAATTTATAATTGAAGCCAATTGTGCCTTGAAACTACTGTGACTAGTTTGATTCATAAGTTTGGATTGTTGCAAATGGTACAGTGTGTATGTTATGAAATTTGTTCAATGAACAAGTGATTTTCTTCATTTATGTCATGCTTCCTGGGTACCAGTTGTATATATCAGTGTATATTTCACAGAAATGCTTTTTTTACTCCTGATTGAGTATTACTGCCTTAAACCAAAGATCCTGTACAACAGAACTTTTAAATGCAAATTTGTAATTGTGCCATAATCTTTTTGTCATGTGCCATCCAAATCACTACCGCCGTTTTAAACTCAAACCTTATTGCATGCAGTAATTTATGGTTTTTAGGCTTCTGATATTTCAGTAACACTCTGTGAAATATAAATAGCTGATAAACACCTAGTAGTAATACAAAGTTTTTACCTTTATTTCATGTGTTAATTACATACTTTTATCGATGTCGCTGGTTAACTATGTACACCTTTGCTACAATGATGTTTTTACGCTATCGTAAACGCTTATCCAAATACACCTGCAACGTATCAGCCCTTTCTCCCCTGACAGGTAACTGGATCTAAAGAGTGGTAAATAAATTCCACTGCTTTTGTAGCACAAGCCATATTTAAGAAATTATCTCAGACTTCCCTGACTGTGCAACATTCAAGCAAACACAAACCAGAAATGTTCTTTCATTTTATCTCGGGAACAAGGCACACCGCAAACACCATTTAACGGTAGGATTTCTGGTATCGTGCTCTGGCTCCTGGACCTCCAAACTTCTTGGATTCCTTGCGACGAGGGTCAGCGACGAGCAGGGTTCGGTCGTATTGGATCAGTGTATCTTTGATCTCTTTCTTCGACGCCTCATCCACGACTGTAAATAGGTTTAGATGGTTGGGTAAGTTTTTTAGTATTTTCACTACCCTAGTCAATGTAATAAAATTAATTATTAGTAATAATATGTTGGGATAATCAAGAAACTTATTTTGCATAAAGTAAAAAAACTTACATTTTTGGTAGTAGGCAACAAGAGATTTTGCTAGGGCTTGTCGAATTGCTGTAAAAAAATTTTGCAACAATTAGCAAAATCACTGACAAAATTGTTCCAAAACAAATTACAAAAGATTTGCAGTGCAAAAACCTGCTTTCTACATTCTGTAGTTTGTTATCCAACCCCATTCACTTTAGATCAGTGATTCTCAAAGTGTTGTCCGCGAACCATTAGTGGTCCGCCATGCCCTCATATTGTGGAAAGATGACTTAAACTAGGCACAGCTTAATAAAATCGCCTGTTTTGAGACATGTTAGAATGAAATTCTGTTTGGTGGTCCTCAGAAAAAATTCGAAGATGAAGTGGTCCTTGGGCAAAAAAGTTTGAGAAACACTGCTTTAGATGCTAGGGACAGGAGAATTTTTCTGAATGCAATGTTACATCCTATCACAAAACATTTGTGGTTATACTAATTCAAAAAATATACTGTTGGTGTATGTACTGCAAAGAGCCATAGTTTGACCTGAATTTTTACTACAACAATGTTACCAATAATTTCAACTGACCATAAACTTGTGCAACCCGTCCACCTCCCTTGACACGAATCCTAATGTCGACTCCCTCAAACCGAGCTTTGCCCAACAGAAGCACTGGCTCCTGGATCTGAAAAGTTACATGTAAACATGTACGAGTTTGGAAGTAAACGTTAAGACCATTAAGACGAAGAGTCACACTTTATTTTTTGACAATAACTGCACAAGTTGTAAAGGTATATCAGTAAGATTTGCAAATTCGGAAGCAAGGAAACAAAAACGGTTTGTCAGCAGCAATTACAAACAAAGCTTATAACGATAGTTACTTGTGAGTGAGCAATACAACTACTGCTGTTGTATTTACCTTGTATCGAAGAGTTTCAGGTTCAACGACGTCGATCGGTCGGCCATTAACTTTGATTAATCCATTGCCACGCTTGCAATGTGCAACTGCTGTGGCAGTTTTCTATAAATCAAAAAATGTTGAAACATAACACCTTTGTAAAATAAACAAAATCCAAAGCATTTCTATTCCATCTGCCTATGGTAATGAAAAAAATACAACAGATTGCAGTAATGTTTTAAAGTTTAGTAAATAAAAAGGGGAAAACGTAGCAGAAATTGATCCATTTGCGAAAGAGATGAATTTCAAGCAGAGATTGTCAGCCTTTCATAGACAAAAAACTCATTTCTATCTAATTCTAACCACTTGGTACGGTTAGTTTATATCAGTGTCGCATTTTGTTTGTGATAACGTCCTACCTTTCGTCCGTAGACTTGTACAGATGGCGTTTTTACGCTGGCCATGATGGAATTATCACAACTTCAACTCTACCACGCGAGAGCCGACGAGAAAGGACCGATTTCTACGATTTCTACCCCAATGCATTACAGTCATAACGGTTCAGGATGTATTTTAATTACTTGATTTGTTTGCATCTTAATCTTTGAAAATACATATTGTCAACATTATCTGTAAATTTAATTTGTAAAATGTGCCAAAAGTTTTACCGAAAATATTTCAAAAAATCGTTTGCAGATGATTGAAACGTTTCGCTCATGGGACTGGAACAAATCATTTGCTGCAAAATCTTCACTCAGTTGGCTGACTGGCGAAAGTATTTTGGAAATATGTAAAAAAAATTCACTTTAGTTACTTGGTCGGTAAAATTACTGCTAAACAGACACAAACATGAGGGGTATAATTGTGGGCAGAACCCATGGCCTAAGTAAGTATATTTTGGGGTCCAATAAAGTGCCCCATTTTTTGTTGTTTTTTTTTGTGTAAATAACGAAAATAATAAAATACCTGGTTTGTGCCTTATTTTACCATGCTTTTTTAAAGGAGATATGTCATTCTCTGCATTACGCAGCACTCAAATTGTTTTGCTGCGGAGCAACAATGTTGTTGAACAATGTCGCAACATGCATTCATCTGAATTACCACAAGGTCGTGGAGGTCGATCATCATTCAGTGGAGTTGTGGCAACTGTGTTTGGTGGATATGGTTTCATTGGCCGTTCCGTTACAAACCATCTTGGTAAATTTCTGATAAAATTTTCTGATCTTTTTTGTCTTACACAAACATTTAAGCTAGTGCTCCTCAACTGGTACTAACTCTAAAAATGAGTATGGTACAATGTTACATATGGTACATGTAATCTTGAGATGCCCCTGCAATCACAAAATATGTCGTGGTGGCCATTTAAAGACCCCGGACAGTTGGACTTAAGCAGTAGCAATGTGCTGTTTTCACTAAACAAACTTATACTTTTTACATACTTTTTGTCATGCTAGAGTTATCCTTATGTTTGCAGGAAAGCTCTGCATTCATCCGTCATTTTCAAGTATTTTTTATTTTAAACTACAGGTGCTGTTGGCTCCGCAGTGATGCTTCCTTATCGAGGAACATTTGAGAGAGTTCAGCGACTCCGTGTCATGGGTGACCTCGGACAATTTCAGTTTAGGGTAATTTTTTATATCTGTTGGGTGAAACAAGTTGGAAAAATTTGTCATGATAAAAACGCATCTGATAGGTTTGAGATATCAAGTGACTGTGCAAAAGTTGCACATCCTGAAGCTGTGTTGGTAACTTTTTAGGTGGATAAAACTAGATTTTAATGATATTAGTTGTTCTTTCTTGTTTTTTTTTGCTCATAGGAAGACTTCAGTATCAAACAAAGTGATGATGTTGTTAGACAACTTATTGAACATTCAAACTGTGTTGTAAATCTGATTGGAACAAGGGAACCAATGAAGTATGAATGAAAAGAGTTTGTATCCAGTATTATCATGGTTTTGGTCACAACAAACCAAAAGTATCAAAAAATTATGATATGTTTTTAATTTTGGAATTGATGTTTAAATTTAGTTTTTACACCATGGAAGAAGTGAATGTTGATTGGCCGAAACGCCTGGCACGACTCGTTGCTGAGAAAGGAGATGGAACGAGATTGATTCATTTAACTCATCTCAACTGCACACAACAAGTGGGAAGGGATGTGTCATGCATACTGCAACAAAATGTAGGTTTTTCAAAATAACTTAGTGCCACTGTTTTGTCAATAAGTTAGGTCCAGGTCTAAACTGACAAATGCCCTGATTTTCTATTGCCTTTAGATAGATGTAAAATGTTTAATTTTTCAACACTTCAATGTATTTAGCATGAAGCTGAAGAAGCCATGCGGGAAATTTACCCTGAAACCACGATTGTGCGATCTGCAAATGTTTTTGGACATGGCGATTTATTTACTTTCATGTTTCTTCACAAACGTGAGTGTTTTTACTCAGTGTAACCTATTTAAATTGTTTGTTGTGTATTGAAAACTGTTGTTCAGGTTAAAATGT
This sequence comes from Phallusia fumigata, assembly GCA_008931825.1. Taxonomy (NCBI): domain Eukaryota; kingdom Metazoa; phylum Chordata; class Ascidiacea; order Phlebobranchia; family Ascidiidae; genus Phallusia; species Phallusia fumigata. The sequence continues at coordinate 17,710 of QXVZ01003117.1, forward strand.
TTTTGCTGAAGTTTTATGATGTAATTAGGTTGCTCTAAAACTGCTTTTAAATATTTAATTATGCTTTGCATCATTTCGCCAAAGGAAAAAGTGATTGCTCTAACTGACTTCTAATTATTTTACTTCAGGAATGAATTCATCGCTCTCGAAACTGGGATCTCTTCCTTTGCTGTACAACGCTGGCAGATCAACGATTATCCAACCAGTGTCAGTTGCTGATGTAGGAGAAGGAATCACAAGAATATTGCGACATCCTGATGCTCCTGGCCACACTTTCGAGTTTGTCGGGTCAGTGACGCGACTTTAAAAATTTTCAAACACAATATCAAAAAGATTTACCTGTTTTTGTCAAAAATGCTTAAAAATTAACAACTTTAAGCCTCAAGTATATTATAATACTGTATAAAGTAATACTGCATAGAATAATAAAATAAGATTTTTATACAGGGTTGCAGAATAGTTGTTGAGTGATGGTCAATGTTATTTATTTTACAGCAATAAAGTTATTTAAGAGTCTGTTTTTTCTACCAAACTTTTCAAGGATAATTTTGTTGCAGTGAAGGCCAATATCTTCTGTCTGACTTTGTTGAATTTCTGTACAATTGTGCAAAGTCAAAAACATACCTGTACGACACACTGGGTCCTTTGGATAGGAGCAAAGCAACCCCGCTACAAGAGGTTACTTAACTTGTAATTCATATTTTCTACCTGCATGATTCAAGTGATGATGACAAACATGCGATGTGAATCGAACTGATGCGTCACACAAGCACATTTTCATGTGAACCATGATTCGAACCTTTTTCATGTAGTAGTTAAATTTTGATTTCCACTTGGAAGTTGGCTTGTGTTCGCTCAAGTCGATAGTGATTCACTTACACTTGATCTGAACTTGGTATTTCTCTGAATAAGGCTCGCTTCATAAGATATATATGCACACACAATAACATGTCTCATCTCATTGCAGTTATTTGATTTATTTTGTCTATTGTATTATTGTCCCAATATTGGAACAACCATTTATGTGTCAAGTAAAAGTTCCATTGCCATGTAAACTTGTACCGAAATTGTTTCAGGCCGTCCACAAATTATTGGAGCTATATTTCTGGAGACAAAGTGTGCCAACACCGTTTTTCCCACGTTTCTTTGACTTTTTGATCAGACAGGGAGGAAAAAAGGGAATGTGGATCACTTTTGATTATTTTAAACAGGTAAATCAGCTCACTGAACTTAGCACAGAGCAATTTTTTATTTTTAATCGGAAAAGAACTATCTTAAAAAATGGAGAAAAAATTTAATTGAAATTGTGATGGTACTTGGAAAGTTGTCAACATCTGTTTCATTCTAGTTACATTTGACCGACAAAACCCAAGGTTTGCCTGGTTTGCGGGAACTTGGAATAATCCCAGCTGAAACAGAGGAAATCATATTTGATTATGTGGGATGCAACACATTTGGGGAGTACCAGATGATACCTGACAAGATACCCAGGGTAAACAACTTTTTGGCGCTGTTATACTTCACGGGCCTTGATATCTTGCAATTCCAACCCTGGTTGTAGCAGGCATTGATCTTTGCTGTGTTAAAACAAAGATGTGTTTCACCCAGCAATTAACTTTTGTTATTATTCGGTTGCTGGAATTGTAAATGTGAAGATAACCTCGGGCAATTTGCTTTGTTGTCTGCTAGATGATTAACCCACCAAGTTACATAATATCGGCCTCTTGTAAATTCCCCTTTATTTTTTAGGTTGCTGCAGAACCTGAAGCTCCAAAGGGGATCCAGCATTTACCTGTCTAACATTAAAAAGTTCTTTTCCAGTTCTAGGTGTGATTTGTTCCAAATACAAATGTTCAAGATATAAAAGAATAGTGTTTGTTGCATTTTTGAAATTATTTTGTCTCAACAAAATTAAACCCAACAATCCTAGCTAACTTGACCAAATTCAAGTAATGATTCAACCTTATACTACTTAACATTTTAACATTAAATAAATAAAAACATGCATATGATGATGTGACCCAAAACTAAATGCATGTTGACCAACAAAAACCGTGGAAAGGATGAAGCAACTATGTGCCTCCTGATGCCACTGATAAATCATCAAAATATAAAAACCCTTAAGAACATTTTGACCCTAAGTACCCACTAAATGACCTCACACTGACCTTTCAGAGCAGAACTCTCATCGCACTGTTTCAAGTAGACATTTTTGCTCATAATAATTGAATGATCCTTGCTAAAATCATAAGTAGCAGATTTTTCGAACATAACAGTTTTTTTACATGCTATTTTGATAGCCCAAGAAATTTCTTTCTTACTGATATCTACAACCGCATTATTATCACCTCTGAATATGGATAAAACTGTTCTGCTTCTGTCGCCCAAAGTTTGGTTTCAACACTCGTGGGTTAGGAAGTTTCCTTATATTGAAGACATGCTTTAGTATACTGCAGTATCTGATCCCAGCCATAACTGGGTAACAGCACTGCCTTGAGAGTCTAAATTCTTTGCATCAAAGATATCTGCATAGTTCTGCAGGTGACAAAATTTCGGACAATTTCATGAAATTTTTTACATTGTTTTTTGGTATTCAAGTCTTTTTGAAAGATGATGTGCAGAAACGACCAACATGATTTTTGAGAATGTTACATTAAAATATTTACTAATAAGCCCTCAAACAAATGAATATATTTCAAGCAGCTGTAAAATGCACTGAAATGTTGAGAACAACAACAACATTCCTTACATCAGGTGGTGCCCTCATCACATCTACACACACTAGTCCCCTTCATTGTGTTCAAATACATTTGTAAAGTTTATCAGGTCTGTTTCTTTGTGTTGTTTGAACCCATCTTTAATTTCTAAAATGGTAAAAATATTATTAGGTTGAGCAACATTTAAATCTTCAATCAAACAATAACAAAATATTTGCATGGTTATCCAATGTGCACAGAAATCAATTTTCAAACATATTTTTTGCACCAACCTTTGCATGTTTAACTTTTTGTTTTAATCGTTTGACGTCGACTTCTTGTGGTTTCCGCTTCACATTGGCAGCAGCAGGTTTCGATTCTTGGGGAGGGACGAGTGATTTTTGACGTTTCTGCTTTCGTTTCGATTCATTTTCAACCTGTTTTATGACATTAAACATGATTTAATGCCTGAGGGCAAAATTAACACAGAGCAAGTTCACATAATATGCAATTGATTTGGAAGAGATTTAATTAAATTATGCCACAAACCTGTTTTGCCTTTTTCTCTTCTCTCTTTTTTCTTTTTCTCTCTTCTTCCTTCAGGAAATATTCTCCACTTGCAATCTCTTTATCCATCTGAAACAGTCAGTTGTTTTTTTGCAACAAGCAATAAAAATGTAAAGATTCAACAATGCTATGTTATTTTGACACCCCTTAAACATATCAAAGTAGAATGATATACACTTCAACTTTTTAAACTTTGAAGAAAAATTTAAGAAATAAACTACCTTTGACTCTGGTTGTGGTGGGGGAAATGGTGTGTATTCCTTCTTTTCTTTCATTTGTTTGGTCTTTCTCTTTTTAGCATTCTTTCGTTTAAATTTTGGCAAAAATCTGTTTGCAAAAAACACATCAATAATTCTGTTCTGCTAAGTGCCTAAAAATCATCATAGCATTTTTTTGTGAATAATACTTTTTTCTTACCTGTCCCAAGATTCGTTTTTAAGTTCCGGGTTTTTCGCGAGTTCGCGTTTTATCATCAAGGACTTAATGTTGTAAACGGGGTGAATGTTTTTCATTGTATCAGTGACGACTCTGCGAACCTAAACACTTGCCTGCTAATAATTCTTATCCACAACTTGCATTTTGGTGTTGCATGTTACCAAACTATGATATAAAAAACCTTTACAGTAAACGTTGCTCTCACATCTTTGAGTCCCCTGTGTGTGCCGATTGCCGTAACAGTGTTTCCTTGCACAAAAATATAACAACCGGTTAAAAGTTCCAGGGCTTTTAGTGTTGCCCCATTTGGACCAATGAGTCTTTGACGTCGTTTCACAAATCGCTCTTTGTTTCGAACTAAACTTCCCACCTTTATGATGTCACAAGCAGTGTTGTCATCGAAAATACGAATAGCCTGGAAAAAATCACAGATGTTTGCATGAAAAAGGCAGACCAACATCATGAAATTGATTAGAACTAAACAAATTTTCTACAACATATTTTGTATTTTATGCCAAAGATTTTTTTACAGTGGTCTAAGACTTTATTTCTAGATGACATTCCTGTCTGCAGTAAAGCAATACATAGTCAGCAATGTCACCTGTTCGTATGGCACACTTCTGGCTAGAAGCTTGATGAGATCTCTTGCATTCAATATTGAATATGGATCCCATGTTTTTCTTGTTGTTTTTACGGTCATTGAGCCTTCAATTAAATCCAAATCTGCTTCGACATTCTAGAGAAACAACAAACCTTTTGCTAAAGTTTGATATGGCATGATAACTCAACATCTTTTTTAAGTGCAAACCACAAAACAAAACCTGTAATTCTCATAACGCTTCAGAATAAAAACTATTTCAAATCACTCAGTGTTTATCTCAGCAAGGGATTAGGCAAATTGCTTGGAGAATTTTTTGACACACCAGGAAAGCATTTGATTTGCATAAACCTACAACTAGTGCTGTTTGCTGTATCATGTAACAAACCAAATGCTTCAAGAGTTTTTAATGTACCAATTCATTTTGTAGGAGTCCCAAAACACAAAATTTTGTAAAAAATTTGAAACACAAGTGTTATTGTTTTATTTCAACAATTTTCAGATTACACTTACGTAGTCTTTGAGAAAGTTTTTCACCAATGGCCAACATTCTTGCAAATATTTCTCCCTGTATTTCGGAAATAATGTTGCAAAAGAACTTTCCTCTAGCATTCCATGTTTATTGTCATCTTTGCTGAACGTTGGCTCCTTCCAGCCTTCTGGAACAGTTAGTCGATCGTCTTCTTCTGCCATATTTGATCAAATGCTAAATCTGGTTACCCACAGCTGAAGAATTATAACACCAAAAACTGTTTACAAAACCGCACATGTGGTACCTAGGTCTTAAGCGTTGTAGGAAGTCACTGGTGCGAAACAGTATTTTTTTATTTTGAGCCTCGCGAAAAGTTACAAGATTTTAATTTGTGTTATTTATTTTAAAAAACAAAACAGAAAAATGTATTAACTCTAACACACTTATTTTTTCCGTCTGGTACAAAATTATACTTCTGCTTGGAGTGCGCATCACGAATCGACGTTGGTTTTAAGTTTCCCTTAAAATCGTTGCTGTTTTCCACAGTTTGTTCTGCATAGCATCTCACAAATTAAAAAAAATGGCCAAGAAATCAAATTAACCTTTCACAACAAATTTGCCCTTATCATGTTATAATTTTCGTGATTCAACACCTAAATGTGCTGGACCCCCCGGGAAGTTTAAATCACCCCCAAAAGTACACCGTTGCACATGAAAGACGTTGATGGCTGTTTGGTCCAGAACATGAAACTAAAAGTGTACAAGCTTATAGTTCTGCAGTAAAACGCCTTCGTGATTACAGACTGCGTTCCGCGTGGGAATTCCGATCGTGCGTGTGGCTTATCTGATAACTCAGCAGTCACAGAAAATGCCGACAGCGTTTCGGGACGGTTCGCTGCCATTCTACAGTTTTCAGACACAAACCAACGAGTCAACTCAATCCGACGCAGTGAACTGGAAATCCGTTATCGCTGCAACTGTTGGTGGAACCACCCAAAAATTCAGCGACAAAACAACAGGCGCAGCCTTTGAAAATGCAGCTATATTTTCATCAAACTGCTAGCATCAATCAAAGGTTACAAAACACATTGTTTGTTGCATGATTGTTATGTCATCATATAAATGGGATTTCAATGACTGGGTATCGGTAACGTGTGGCTCGCAGAAAGAAGTTTTGTTGCTGTTTAATGATTTTAAACGTTTGTATTTATCTTCCATTTGCAAAAGTAAGAAATTAGTTGTAGAATACAGTTTCAGTTCGGCCAGCGGCTACAGTCAGCTTCGAAAACAGCTTTTCGCGATGTTGTCATTTAAATAATTCATGTAGGAGCTGTCGTTTTCTCAATTTTTCGCCAGTTGGCAGCATCTGCACGCCTAGCTGTTGTAGATAAGGTTGACAAACGTATTTAGTGTAGCACTTAAGTTTAGTTGTTGCAATGCTATTTTCAGAAAGCAGCTTTCAAACACCCAAAACTGACACCAGAAGAAGTTTTACTTCCAAATTATTTCTTGGTCACTTCCCTAGAGTAAATCGACTGTGCCTTGATATTATGCAAACAATCAGGTAATGCAAAATCGTCGTACGTTTGCATACGTTATAAAAATGAGGTAAAAACTGTTGGGTGATGAAAAGGTACTCGTGAGATGTGACCACTTCAGAAATTCGTAGAATAAGACATCTTCTTCCTGTGTGCCGTGTGTGACATCATTACGGAGTGGAAAAGAGCAAGAGCAATAGAAGAGAATAACAGGAAATGCCAATTAAGCCCTTTTGCGCGACTGGAGGGCCTCCTGAGTGCTTCAGTTGGATTGTATCGGTATTAACTCTGTGGCTATTGCTGGGATGCTGTAGTAAAGAGGCAAATCGAATTGATGTTCTGTCATTTGTAAGGTTGTGCTTTTTCATGGTAAAGTTTAAGGTTATATCAAGGACATACGGTCAACCGAGGTGTCAGACATATAAGCCGAAACCTCGAGTTGTTTAGTTGTAAAGGGTTACCTCCAAGAATTTTGCTGCTTTTTCCGAATATCATACCACATCGCAGGCAATTGTGAAAGCTAACTTAGTTCTTGCAGCAAACCTGACGTCACCACAGCAGCCAGCAGTCTGATGTCTGGTGTGCCTTTTTTGTTTTAGTTTATTGCACGAACTGTCGCTGACAGAGCTCGCTAGTCTGAAGTGGCTTTGGTAGCTGTGTGGTTGAAACTGGATTTTTTAGTCTGTTCGTGAAAACGTTGTTAACACATGTGTAGTTTAAATATCTTTACATGTTTACCTTATACATATTATCTGTAAAGGCTTATTTGTAGATTTTTGTTTTGTAGCAAACTGTAGTTTGAGTCAGTAATAGCTGTTGTATGTTGAACTAATGCTTCGATGATTTGCTCAAGTTTTCAACTGCAATTGTTACGGTTGCGAAGAGCAATCCTGCAACTAAATCGACGACAATGGATGATAATTGGATTGTCGTTTTGTTGCCTAAGCACTTATTCATGGATGAAGACGTAAGTGAATAATATACTTGTCTATTTCTGATTGGATGGCAACACACAATGGTACAAGGTTGTGCATTGAGAAGCAAATCATATGGGATGTTATCTATACACAACTTCAACCATTGTGTGGTGCTTAGCGACTTCCACAAGTCATTCATAAAACGCTGTAGTTATTAATTACCAGCTGTTGTTTAATCAATTTTATCAAATATCAACAAACAGGTTTGTAAGCAACTTTTGTGGGTATGTAGTGCAGCAATCTGTTTGAAAACGTCAAATCGATTATTGTGTTCCAAAACCTGTGACGTCACCGATTAGTATTGACCACAGTAATTATTGATGAGGTTTCTTTATTGCCAGAATGCGCGATGTGTATTGTTTTACCATTGTGATTCACATTTAAAAAAGAACCCTCAGCATTGTCGCCACAAACGAAACCGCCCAGCGCCGTGTTAAGTTGGCGGAGACTTCAGACACAGGCATAGTTGCCGGTTTCCCAGTCTCCGTAATAACTTGACCTTCATCGACACATGTTAGAAATGCCGCCAGCTTAAACGTTGATGGGAGCACATCAAGTAAGCACTGCGACGCATATGCCAGCAGCAATACACAGTAGTTTCCACCCAGCACCGGATGTGACAAACTTTCAAACTCGCATGGGCCAAACATACCGCATTTGTCACGACTAAATTTCCGTAAATATCAAAGCACACATTTCTGAAATGTTGGCAACGTTTGCTTTAATAAGAAGATACAAGCCAGTACTTGTATGTAAAAGTTTTTGTACATTTCGACAATGTTTCCTAATAATGACAATAGTGCTTGTCGAAACGTAGAAAATGTTTTACACACAAGTACTAAATTGTATCTTCTGATCGAGAGCATTTAACACCGTGCGTTGCGCACAGTTGACAACAACCATTAAAGTTTGTCACCATACAAGGTTGAGAACGATGGTGTTGGTCGTGGCGCATTCCTTGTTACAATGGCGAGCTTGTTTTTGTATGTCAAGTTATTTTGCTCCTAGAACTTTGGAAGATGTAAAGTGAAGACCTGCCAATATAAATGTGGAATTTATTTTGTGAAAATCTAAATGGAGCAGAAACTCTTTCGGTTTTCTGCCGGAAAATTTAACAAAACACCTGAAGTTTCAGATTTTATTTTAAAACGTTTGTTTCGATTGCGCGCTGAAAAAATCGAAATTGGGCCGCGATAAATAATACAGGATTGATTTGGTTACTGTATAATGCATCTGGTTTCAACACTTCCATTTTTTGTGATGCAAATCATGAACTTGCACTAATCACCCAAATTGCCGTTACCACAATCGTGAATCAGTTTACATCACAAACTTTTATCATTTTGACGAGGAAGTAGTTATTAAGCTTGCAGACAGGTGTTCTACTGGTGCAGTAGCATCTGACTGGATCGCCCTCCTCAGGCTGCGTCATGCGTGAAATTTTCCACAGTTTCCTGGTATTGTGACCATCACAGCTTGATACCCAGCAGCTACCTCCAGTCAATTCGCGGCAGTTTGATTTCCGTTTTCCACGAATAGAAGCTTTACCTGCAGATTGATTTACCTTTGAGAAGAAACCTCTGTGCTATTTTGAGCATAAATTAAGCCATTGTAAATCAGGAGTTTGGGTTTTTAAAAATGGAAAGCATCTTTACAGACTCTTTTCCGTCCAAGCTATTCTGTTGCCAAATCATTTGCATGAACACAATAGCGAAATCGGAGGTTAGGTGGTTTGCATGCGAAACACATCAAAAGTCCAACACCCATGCAATTCTTGACGCTGGTGGTATTCGAAACTGCAGTGGCAAATAATGTTGGTAAAATATTTGGAAGTTTCTCCACACTCGCAATCCCTGTAAGCTCTTATACACACTTCAGGATTTGTAGAGTTGGAACAGTTGCCTTGGCTTCAAATCTAAGTGTACGATGTTGGAAATTGTTCTTAGGCTTGTGTGACTTCAGTTCATCTGCAAGGTGCACTTTTGAAAGCATTTGTAATGTTTTCGTTATTGCGCGAATATACAAAATAAACCTACAACACAAAAAAAACACAACACAAATACTGGCGAGATATTTCAAGTCTAAGCTGGTGTCGAAATGCCAGTTTGACAAACACTTTGGTTTGCTTGGTGAACAAATCTGATTGCATTGCTTGTTTGGAACTTTCGTTTGCCGGTTGCAATATAACGTTTAATTATTCTTTTTAATGCCAATTTTACTGAAGTATGTTGGTTCAATCGTTGTTGTTAAAAATGTTTACAGTGAGATGTATTTGGAAGCGATTATTAAGGTTTCCAGCTTGTTTATTGAAATATTTTAACGTTTTCCCCCTTAAAAACGGACTGCACATAATTATTTGATATATTTCAGTAATGTTAATGTCCAACAGCCCCTAATGCATAAAGGAAAGTATTTGCATGAAACATTTGTCACAGTGCGTGATATATGTGATGTTTCGTGATATGTCTGCATTCACATGATGTTTAACGCTGTTAAAGTGAAACATCTCATCCACTGCCGGCTTTATATTTGCCTCGTCTTTACAGATACCAGTTTGACGGCGGCCTAATTATGGAAGACACCCCGGAACCTCGGCCGTTGGCGGAGTACAAACTCACCCCGTGGAAAGTTGAAAAGGTTTTGAAGAGCGGAATTTGTGGTCTGAAAATCGGTGGGTGGATACGGTTAACTTAATCTGAATGAACTTGCAATGACCTCCAAGGGACAAACTGGTTGTAAATCCCAGACGGCTGGCGTTCGTTTGTGTATGGTTTCGCACGAAACCCACTTGCAATCAATAATTAACTGGCTTAGTGATCTTTACAGATTTAATCCGCTTCAAGTCCACGATATCGAAATCACTTTTACCTTTGACAACCGCCATCCAAATGTGAAATAGTTAATAACATTACGGCTTTAAAATTTAACGCCGAATTATTTGCATAGAGGATATTACATAGGATAGAAAGATGCACAAATATGTGCAGAGTGATGGCGACCAAAGTGACATAATTTATTTTCTGCGTTTCCTGTTTTTGCACGAATTCGTGTAACATCGAAATTCGATTCCTTTCGGTAGGCGGGAATTTCTGGTGCAAAATTTTTTCTCATACACAACAGCTTTTCATTTTCCCAATAAGCCTCAATTGTTTGAAACAAGCTTGTGCGCTTTGTTGACTGTTGTGTTTAGCAAAAGACGCATTTTCACGTGATGTTTATAGAACTGATAGCAGTCGTGGTTTTAAGCAAAGGTGCTTTTGTGTTTGGAAGTAAACGGAATATTTGTCAAACTCAGCCGGGTGCCAGCCACCACAACATCCCGAACCACGTGATAGCTCGTCATGCTCTGCTTGCGCTCACTCACGCGTACGAATCAACGCCTCGGCGCACGACGTTTCCGACTCGTTTCGTTTCAACAAACTCTTGTAATCTTGCTTCATCGATCCACGCGTCGTTGTTCTACCCGTGGTTTAATGTTTGCTCTGCTAAATTTGGTGGTGGAGGAAGGAGAGTTGTTTAAAATAGAACAGTAAACGCTGAGGATTCGAATCCAAATCTTTATTTCGGGTAATATAAATTGATATAACTTTTCCGGATAATTCATGACAAAAAACAAAAAAGATAAAGTTGTTTAAGCCCCGTGACAGCTCACAACTATCAAATCTAACCACCAACGCCCATAAAAATTTACATAAGCAACCTGTTATAATTTCCTGACAGCAAAGGCGCTGGTTGGTTGACACAATCCAGTAACAACCGGGTATTTGTTGCAAACATTTCATGGCAAAGACGTGCCTGAATTATGCTGTGACGGTTGTATAAGTTCACAAGAACATAACGCGGTGCAATGATATGAAGTGTTAGGGTTTACTTGGCATAACCTGATTGCTCACATTTGTTTCAGTAACCTTCGTGCGTCTAGCAAGCAGCCATTCTCTGTTTTGTGTTTTGTCAATATTTACGATATGTCTGTAGAACATGAGTAGGAAATTGTTTTTTTCCATTGGCCCACAATTATACACAGTGTTCATTGTATTTCTTCACAAAAAGCAGTAAACAGCGTTGTTTTGAGAAGCTGGTAAGATTACATGTTACGGCTAAGCAAAAAAAGAAGACTCTCTCACAAAAATGTCAATTAATAATCAAATCTGTTTGTTTTGCAATTCCAAATTAGCTTAAACGGGTCGATTAATCAACGTAAGTAGAGGGCCGTACAATGATCAGATCTGCCCCAGAACCTTTTTACTTCTGGAATCGCAGAAAAAAATTCTGGAGCGTTTCAAAATTTATAACAAGACGAAATTCAAAACGCTAAAAGGCGTTGGTGGAAAGAACAATTGTAGCGAAGGATATGACACCTTTGTTTAGAGCACAGAATAGATCGGGTGTTACCGGTATGAATTGCGAACCAACCTTTGACTTCATCCCACGTACCTGATGATTTATCACACTGCACCGATTAGGAAATGCTTCCTCATAACTTAGGAGGTCAAACGACGGCTTACTGCGTTTGCGCCTATTGTAAATTTCCACCTTTTTAGGTCAACAAAATTGACTGAACTTTTTAGACAAAGGCACGATTCCTTCCATAACGAAACATGGGTGCTGCGTCAGTTTTGTTTTGCGATTATGACCACATAAGTTTCTGCTGGGGTGAGTAATCGTTACCGGTCTTTGTCGTGGACGGGCTTGCACAGTGGTAGTTCGTGAGCAAAACAAAAACAACGCAGCTCTTATATGACCTGAGCAATTCCACCAAATATCACCAGTAGCAACATCAACGCCGAAGACAATTCGTGTTTGAATTCACTTTCGCACGTTCTTACAACCTTCCATACACTGCACTGTTAATTCCGTAATCGCCGTTAAAGTCATCAATCAACATGGATTTGTTTCCTAATTTATTTTGATTCATTACGGAAGATTACTGCCGCAAACTTCTGACGTTATTTCGCTGCGATGTTTGTCGGCTTTTGTCGGATCGATTTGCTGCCACCTAGTGCTGACTTGGGCTAATTTTGAAAGATGGGATTTCCCCACATTATAAACACTATGACGTCACAACTTACCAGGTTGTTTTTTTTGCAGCGTCATTAAAATGGGGAATGGTGACGTTGGTGAAATCGGCGTTACGTCACAGGGACCGCCGTGACGCAATCCGGGCCACTTGGGCCGGGGTAGAAGCTGTCGATGACGTCATATTCCAGACCGTGTTTATCGTGGGGGATTCCCAGGACAGCAACCAGAAGTTGGAGATTAAGAAGGAGAACGAAATGTACGGAGATATTCTCATGTACAATCTGCCCGATACAAGAAGGTACAAATTAAATGGATTCAGATTCAGAGTTTTGTTATATCTCTGAATATTATACATGTCGTTTTTTGACAAGAGACATTGAAGCGCCTCCTGTCGACAATTGCGTTAATAATCGTCACGATGACATCATTTAAGATCCGGATCTTTCAGGTTTTTATCTGACAAGATAGTGGCGGGTATGCAGTGGTCATCAGAGAACCTGGTTCATCCATGGATCTACTCATCAACTGACGACGATTTCCTCCTGCATCCGCCCCACTTAGCTCAATACTTCACCGAACTCCTGCCCAAGTACAGATTCCCATCAGCCATCCCGATAGTTTGTGTGTACAACTATCAGTGGTGGGACAAACCCGACCGCGATCCTTACTCCAAGTGGTTCTGCTCCAAGGATCTCTACCCGGGCTGGTACTGGCCGCGCTACTGTCGAGGCGGAATGTATTCTATGACGTCATCAATGGTAACGCGATTGTTCGCCGTATCGCGTCGCACGCCCTACCTGCACTTGGATGACGTGTGGATCACTGGTTTGATGAGGTGGAAGTTGAAGGAAAATGATAGTAACATCATTGTGAGTTTCATTAAAAAGTTTTGTTATGTGTAGTTGTTAAATTCTTATTTACAGTTGTCAATCGGCACAAATTCAAAATAGTTTATTGTTTGAAATCCTTTTTAACTGAAGATTATAGTTAGTTAAGGTCCAGGCTTGAAGTCTGAATGAATAAGTACTTTGGATTCATTTCTAACCTCTTTCTTTGTTCAAACCAAAGCTGGCATCTAAAAATTGTTTTTCGCTTCACTTTACATAAATCAGAAACTAAAGACTGAATTATTTTAGCCGGCCCCGATGTCGCAGAGGTATTACCGTAAATTTCTGGCCGACCAAGACCCGGAAACAGCGTTGGTTCAGCATATGTGGGGGAACGTGCATGAGGTGAAGGAGGTCACGAGTGTTTCAGCTGAATTGCTGAGGGTTTGGTCGGAATGGACCACCCACTTCAAACCTGACACCAAAATATGTCGCAACACAACTACGTCACGAACCACTACAGCAACGTGACGTTATTAAAACGTGTGGCGTCATGGTACAGAAGCGGCGTTGCTTCGAAACACGTCATCAGTAGTGGTTGCCACGGGAGAGAGAAGTGACGTCATCGGTGTGGCAACCCGCAAAGTTTCCACTGTTATAAAGTTTCTATGCATTTATTTCATTGGGCGGATGTTTTTAGGAAACGTTTTTAGACATTTTATGCAATTTAGCTGTAATTCAATTTGCTGCTAGTGGTTCAACTTTTCTCCAAAAAATTATTTTCGCATTTTTCGTCTCATGGTTTAGGAACAAACGCTAAATTAACATGACACAAATCTTATGTAGTTTTCAATGTCCACTTCCAAAACACGTGTTCACTGATGTTGTTGAAACAAAAACTTTTCACAACTTTACATACGCCTGGATTATCAACACTTGTTTGTACTGTATCGAATCTAAAGCCCCACATTTTGTACTTAAACTATCGCAGGGGTTCTCAACCGGAGGAATTCCCCACTTTGTGTTTGCAAGAGGAAACTTTGTTCAACACTTTTTTAGTAATAAATATAACAGTCCAAAAAGTTGTAGCTCAGTTCCCCATTTACCTTATTGTTGTAAACAAACCATAGATGAACTGGATTGTCGCAGTGATAATTTAGCTTGGAACATCGGTAAAAGTGGTCCATGGAATACAAAAAGTTGAGAGCCACTGACATATTAATCTTTCTTAACCACACAAATAAGTTTTTAATCTCTATATCTTCTGCACTGAACCGCCTGCCCCACACTTAACCACACAATAAAACATCGTCAACATCTCGGGAGTCTAGCAGTTATTGTGGCGCAGATTAGATCAAATTATTACACTGTACGTACACCTTAAGTGTTTGCGAAGAAAAGACGAGACAGTTTTGGGCATAAATGCCCGCTTTTAAAAGGTTTGCCACGTTTACACCATGTTAAAATATACAATTTACGTTAATTACTGACACATCATACAGACTACACATTTCATCCATCTTTAAAAGTTTAACCGCCAGTGGGCGCTGAAGTTCGTCACGGCGAATCAAAGCTTGGTTTCTACTGTGGGTGATTGGGTTGAGTTTATTTCGCTTGGTGAAAGAAGGTGTAGCCAAGTTGTGGCGAAAGAGGTCACGCCCTCCCCTTCTTCCCAAAAAAACATCTCCAAGTTGTACATAAAGGTAGGTCACCCCTTAAAATATTTGACCGCTCCCCAAATGTTGGGATGGCAACGTTATTTGTTACAAAGTCATATCTTAGAGGTGTAGGCAGTTTGTAAAGAGACTGCGGGGTTTTTGCTTTGGCCCGCGAGTCGTAGGTTGCCGACCACAAATCAAGTTTCTTTTCAAATTCAACGGACAAAGGACGATTTTAAGAAGTCTTTTCAACAAACGCGATATATCTGACCGGTGCCGATTTTTTACAACGGACTGAAGCTGAATTGAGTTGTGTATGGAGGTTGTATGTAGATTTTCTCGCTATATTTCAGACAATAAGTTGGCTAAACGACACGGAGGAAATAAAGAACAGGCCGATACCAACAAATCGTATGTTGGCATCCTGGATTGGTGAAGTGCTGCCAATATGAAGGATACCTTGCTGCCTGCTGGGAATATTTCAGATGGAGTAAAACACATAAAGTAGAAGCTTAAATTATTTAAATGTAAGAAAAAATCATTAAACATGCAGTAAACTTACATCGATACCAGCTGTGTGCAGTTAACCATGACGAACGATTTGTTCAACATCGATTTTGACGAACGANATCAACACTTGTTTGTACTGTATCGAATCTGAAGCCCCACATTTTGTACTTAAACTATCGCAGGGGTTCTCAACCGAAGGAATTCCCCACTTTGTGTTTGCAAGAGGAAACTTTGTTCAAAACTTTTTTAGTAATCAATATAACAGTCCAAAAAATTGTAGGTCAGTTCCCTCTTTACCTTATTGTTGTAAACAAACCATAGATGAACTGGATTGTCGCAGGGATAATTTAGCTTGGAATATCGGTAAAAGTGGTCCATGGAATACAAAAAGTTGAGAGCCACTGACATATTAATCTTTCTTAACCACAAAAATATTTCTCTAAGTTTTTAATCTCTATATCTTTTGCACTGAACCGCCTGCCCTACACTTAACCACACAATAAAACATCGTCAACATCTCGGGAGTCTAGCAGTTATTGTGGCGCAGATTAGATTTCAAATTATTACACAGTTTTGGGCATAAATGCCCGCTTTTAAAAGGTTTGCCAAGTTTACACCATGTTAAAATGTACAATTTACGTTAATTACTGACACATCACACAGACTACACATTTCATCCATCTTTAAAAGTTTAGCCGCCAGTGGGCGCTGAAGTTCGTCACGGCGAATCAAAGCTTGGTTTCTACTGTGGGTGATTGGGTTGAGTTTATTTCGCTTGGTGAAAGAAGGTGCAGCCAAGTTGTAGCGAAAGAGGTCACGCCCTCCCCTTCTTCCCAAAAAAACATCTCCAAGTTGTACATAAAGGTAGGTCACCCCTTAAAATATTTGACCGCTCCCCAAGTTTTGGGATGGCAACGTTATTTGTTACAAAGTCATATCTTAGAGGTGTAGGCAATTTGTTAAGAGACTGCGGGGTTTTTGCTTTGGCCCGCGAGTCGTAGGTTGCCGACCACAAATCAAGTTTGTTTTCAAATTCAACGGACAAAGGACGATTTTAAGAAGTCTTTTCAACAAACGCGATATATTTGACCGGTGCCGATTTTTTACAACGGACTGAAGCTGAATTGAGTTGTGTATGGAGGTTGTATGTAGATTTCCACGCTATATTTCAGACAATAAGTTGGCTAACCGACACGGAGGAAATAAACAACAGTCCGATACCAACAAATCGTAACTTATGTTGGCATCCTGGATTGGTGAAGTGCTGCCAATATGGAGGATACCTTGCTTTTCCTGGGAATATTTCAGATGGAGTAAAACACATAAAGTAGAAGCTTAAATTATTTAAATGTGAGAAAAAATGAGTTCATACAGTAAACTTACATCGATACCAGCTGTGTGCAGTTAACCATGACGAACGATTTGTTGAACATCGATTTTGACGAACGATTTGTTTCCTCTAGTTGATTTCTTCAAATATTCCAACAGTTGACAGCACAAAGCTAGTTAACGAACCAGCTTTAAACCAGGTGTTCGGGTTCATGCAATTGTGATTTGTTGACATGTCGATTGGATGTAACTCACATAACAATAGATTCAAGATGCATTATGTTGTATTGCATCAGCTTGTTGGGATTGCAATAGTAATTTCCGACATATTGACATCGGTATTAAAGCTTAGAGCCAGTACCACACCATTTAATGCAGCTAGAGTCAGTCTACTGGATTTTTCTCAATATAAGTGATGAAGATAAATAAACAAATGTAACCTGCAGTTCTTAAATTTTGAGGCTTTCAGCAATACAGCCAAGTATGTAGAATTATGTAGTTTAAATCAATCGAAAACGGTTGATTTGTTTGTTTTCAAACTATGTCAAAAACGCTTTGGTTTTTAAAGGTTTTTAAGGCAAAGTTGCACGACACGCTGCCGCAAATAAAGATGTCAATTACAAAAAGTGACAGTAAGTTTCACTTTTAGGCACGAATCAACGAAAAATCCCGATAAAACCAATGTGTTTGTAATATGCCATCATTAAATAATGAATTAGACTCACTGTGGGTCGTCAGTAAAACAAATTCTGTGATGTGCCCGGAAATGGTTGATTGTCACGGAGAGCGAGGCACAGTCTGTATAATGTGGTCGGTAATAGCGAAAAGGTTGTGCATCCCAGACTTGGGTAACAATAGGAGAGAAAGCCCAAACTAAAACCAACAATGTTATTTGTTCTGTTCGATGGAGTGGGAAGCGTTTTATTGTGTTTGACCAGACTTCGCCTGGGTTGGGTGATGTACGTCTTTAGCTGTACAGTAGACCACATTGTAAAGCTTAGTTAAGCTGCTAGTTGTGTGAAAGTTCGGTTATGTGTTGCAGGTATTTATTTTATCTTTTCCACTGGCCAATGTATAACTCGCTGAGAAGGTTGGATTTATTTCCAAAAGTTATCTCGAGAATTCGATGTTCTTACCGACGATGGTTGCTGGTTTCAATTTTACTCGTCTTATGCTTTTGCTGTATATGGATTCTACCGTAAGTACGCCGGTTAATAGAACTGATAGTAAACTAAAATTATCCCAAACAGTGGTGGACTTGAGTTGACTACAACAATATTGCAAGCTTAGCATTTTGGGGTTGAAGTTTTTCAAACTGAACTTGTACTCAGATAACCGAGACAATGTTTACTTTTCGTTGTGCGTCGTAATATGAATTAACTTGCAAATAATTTTACCAGTGATGGATTTGATGACGGTGATGGAGGTAAATACATGATTGAAACGGATGAGCTGAGAGATTTAGCTACGTTAATCACGAGACCGTGGCAAGTTGAGGAAACTGTCAGGAATGGAATTTGTTCAATTTCACCAAGTAACTACTTTCTCAATATATACAACAAAAAATGTTTTGTTAATATCTGGTTTGCCCGAGCAAGCACCAATCCCTAGCACATCAAGATTTGTGTAATGACCGAATTTTCTCTATACTCTGTTCTAGCCTAATGCTTTGTTCCGTTGTTTGCTAATCCCACAACAGCAAAGCTTTTTAACTCGTCTTGCCGTAATAAAACGATTTCCTTTCAAATTGTACTTTTACTGGATGTGTGTGATCCATTATAAAGCTTCACCCAACTAAACAAATCGACAATGTTTTGTTGATGTGCAAACTGTGTGTCTTGAAGCACAACTACATTTGGGTTTTGTTTTAAATTTCGACATCACAATGTACTGCTTGTCAGTGCCTTGATGTTAATTAAACGTATATTTGACGAAATTTCACAACACCATAGAATAGTTAACCAAGATCGTTACTAATGCTTATGTTGCTTTCGAATTGTTTGACAACCCAGTCTTGACAATCAAAAACAAGATGGAAATTATACGTTGCATTTAAAAAAAAAATTTATTGGACCTATAGAAGGACCTATGAGTAATATTAGGAGTATAAGTTACAATGCATAACTGCAGATATCCATACCGTGTGTATGTTGGTATAAACGACTTTTTGATCAAAAGAAAAACAAACAGATGGAAAACAATGCAGTTATTTTCGTTGTTAATGAAAATAAACTGAATTTTTTAATCATTGACACAAATCATTGACGGTTTAAACATTTCTCGCAGATAAAATGAAGTGGGGGTTAGTATCTGTCGTGAAATCCGCTGTAGCGAATCGAAACCGAAGAGACGTCATCCGCGCGACGTGGGGAGAGATTTGTGCTGTTGATGACGTCATAATGCGCATTGTGTTCGTGGTGGGCACAAGCGACAACGTCACTGCGATGAAACAACTGCAGGAGGAGAACGAAAAATTCGGAGACATTTTGCTCTACGATAAAACGGATGAGCCGAGGTTTGTTTCCATATTTCAAAAAGTTCCTAAATCCAGGACCTTTTGTAACGCTTTGAAAGCGGGTTTTAAGTTTTAATGGGAATGTAATTTGAAAATCCATCTATAAAGAACAGGTCGCAGTGTAGGGTCAGGGTCACGAAAACTAGGGTCACGAAACTCCACAGCAGCCTTGCACATTATAATTTATACAGAGAAAGTTCCATGGTTTTGTTTGTTTGTTACAGTGGATAGTAAACTACTTTACAAGTTACCAAGGTTTGGCGCACAAACCTCCGGTATGCAAACAAACTAATATCGGAATACCGGTTACCGATATCATCCTTATTATCTATTACAACTTCTTCGTTGGGAGATAAATTTAAGGACCACATCATTTGGGATTAAACGTTTTAATCAAGTCACAAAATCTTTATGTTCCAGGTTTGTTCCAATAAAGATATTAGCGGGAATGCAGTGGGCCACAGAAATCTTACGCGGCCGTTGGTTGTATTCTTCGACTGACGACGACATACTGGTACACGTGCCCCACTTGGTGGATTATCTTTCCGCGCTAGTGAGCGATTATGACGTGGACAATATGCCATTGTCGTGCATCTATAGTTATCAGGATCGCGACCCCCCAGCAAGAGACCCAAATTCGAAATGGTTTATTTCCAAACTTGCATTTCCCGGTCGATATTGGCCGACCTATTGCCGTGGCGGAATGTATGTGACGTCAGCGTCGATGAACAAACGACTTTTCGGCGTGTCGCGACGAACTGCTCTTCTTTACTTGGACGATGTTTGGATAACCGGCTTCATGAGGAGGAAATTGGGAGATGGGGATGACAACATTGTGGTAAAGTTTTGTTATGTGAACGTCAACCAATCAAAACATCACACACAGATGAACGTAATGGGTTGAGCAAAATGGCGTGGTTCATATCTTTGATTGTTTTGTTTATGCTTTCAATCTATTCAAAAAACTTGAAACCGCTTAAAGCACTTGTAACCGTTTTATTACAGATTTTTGTGCGTGAGTGAACAAAAAACTCAATATTTACAATATTTAGGCATTTAAGTGTTTTGTATTTAAGTCATATTTTATCACACCATAAATAGCATAATTTCGTTAAAGAGCAATTTGAGTGAATAAAGTGACAACGTCGCCACTTCGTTTAAATTGACGTCTTCCCTTTATTCATTTCTTCATCCAGTGACGTCGCACCGTGGTTTTGACCTGTTTGACCTTTCAAAGAACCTCAATAACACTCGGCTAGGTTGAAAATTAAAATCGGATTTTTTATGTATTTCGTTTTAGGCAGCACCTGGAGCAAAAAAGTCAAACGATGGAGAATATTTCAAAGAGCAAGACCCGAAAACTGCGCTAGTCCAGCACATGTGGGGAAATATCGAGGAATTTCGGATTGACGTTCCAAACAAATTACGGACGGTGTGGAAATTATGGAAAAGCGGATTTGTGAAATCCGCGGAGTTCTGCACACTGAAGTCACCTTGAATTCAATTTTCCGGTGTTTTCTTCAAGGATGGCAGTGTGGTAGGGCACATATTGAGTAGTGCGTACCACGTAACTCGTTGCGAAGGGCGTACCGTACCACTGTACCGTACCTTTTGACGATTTTTGCTGCGTACCGTTCTATTGCCATCCTTGGTTATATTGACAAGAAGCCAAATTCACAAACGAGTTTCTGGGACTTTGTATGCGACAACTTTGGACGGAACTTTTCGTAAATTCTTTTCTGCAGCGATGATGCAACGTTCGTTATTTGATCCACTGTAAGCTGATCACCCCTAGACTTAAGTAAAATTCAAAGTATCAGAAAAAACGAATAAGAAATTATAAAACGCAAAATAACAGCAGTTTTTTAACGAAATCGTTTTCAGTTCCATTGGCAACTCTTTATTTTTGTGACTTGGTTTTGAGTTAACTTTTCCATCGCTCGGATCCTGATGACATTGCAACGACCTTAACTACTTAGCTACATCGCGTCTAACCTTGATCCAGCAATTGTGCCCTTAACTTTTTTAACGTCTCAACGTTGTGCGGCTATTTCCGGCGTGTTGATTGGTTTGGTGCAATTGTGATGCTATGATTTCTTTCTCCAAGCGAACAAAAATAAAATCGACCCAAAAAAGAATACGATGCGGGTAAACGTTACGCCATGGCCCAAAAACATCCACTTTACAAAAGAGTTCTTGAGCAGTTGCACAAGTCCTGCTTAGCGCCAGCTGTCCTTTAAAACGCAGAATCTAAGGGTTCCAGTACAAACTTATCGCCTTGTTCTCGCAAGGTTGTGGGTTCTAATCCTGCCTCGGTCGGTCGAATGTGTTACCTAAGGGTTGGCCCAAATAACAGGTACTAACTTTGCATGGCTGCTGGGTTTAAATCCTGCAGGAACCTCATGTTTCCTCGAACCAGAAATTTTTTACGTCATATATTTTGTTAGACAGCATCACTTTACCAAATTTTCAGGGTGTAAAGTGTACGTGGTGTCAAAAAAATTGGTATAATCGTCCAAAGTTAGCCTAAATATAGCATTTGTAATGAAATAATTTTACATTAGACCCTTATTCGAATAATAACGATCAGAGTTAATTATGATTTCTGTGTTTGGCGGGAACGTATGGGGAAGCCCCTTGGCAAACGCAGCCGACAAACTTTGTTGTTGGCATTTCATTTGTTAGTTTTCCGGCGTGGATGAAGAATGGAAGCCAATTGTTCGTCACAAAGCCAAGAAACGCCGCAATGGAGGCACGCTGATAGAAGGGGATTAACATACAGCGAGACACACCGCGTTAGACAAAGGTTATTTTAAAAAATCGATTTCTCTTGACTTAAACACTTGGAAGAGTAATTTTATTGTGATCCTAATGGCCCTAATTGGTAACAAAATGATGCTTTAAAACTTTAGGTGACCTATGCCTCATAAATTTATTTGTACAAAGCACTTTCAGCACTTTACAGGAACTGTTGTGTTCTGGCCTCAAGCTCGTTAACATTGCACCACTGTAATTGTAATTGTGTGGTAAACAAGGCTTCAGACTTAACGTTGCCCCACTTTAATGTTTTAAACTTGTTTCAGGGAATCTTACAGAGCAATGAAGTTAAGTCTTACTAGCCTTGAAAAAATTTTACCAAACCTACAGTCAACAACTCGCACATTTCGATGCAAAACAAAGGTTAGTAGTTGGGTTAAAATACAAAACATGGTGTAAAAATAGGTGGGGTACTTTGACAGTGTACATTTACACACAAACACTGGTATATCGAAGTGTGTAGTCTTATTATTATGTAAATATTATGTCATTAAAACTGCCCTGTACTTGGTGTTTATATTTGAAAATAATTATTAGATATTATGTTGTTTTATTGATTGGACACATTTTTGCACGAGTAATTGTAGTTAATGAACAGATATTACCTGCACTGATAATGACAACAGTGATTGCAATAAAAAGTATTCACTACGTACAATATATTACTTGGTTGTAGTGTTTGTGCACATTAGTCTCATGTAATTGTTGTGTGGTTGCAGCAAACAATACTAACAGAAGCAAAAGTTTACATTCAATATTTGCAATCCCTAATATGGAAGATCGGAGGGGAGCTTGAAAAACCTGAGGATACATTGCTTTCATGTAAGTTTCAACAAAATGTGATTGGTTGAGTATTTTTGTTTGTTGTTGAAAAGTTTGGTGTCAGTTTCAACAAAATTTAATAGTTTGTGTAGTTTTGTCTGTTGTTGAAAAGTTCAAAAGTTTTTCCAATTTATGACTAGACTTGTCTAAAATATCTGATTTTACGGTTTCTTTTGTGTCAAGACAAATTATCTAAACTTTCTGTATCCAAAGCTCCAGGACCAAGTCACTTTGTTTATTGACAGTTCAGTTTTTGTTACTGTCCATAACATATTAAACTAACTATGCACCAAACAGCTATATACCAAACTTTTCTGTGAAATATTTTTGCAGACCTTTGGTGGGATGGCTGCATTCTTAACAATGCGACAATGATATTACTTCACAAAATGCGCCCTCTTCCACCAAGATATCTGCAACAGGTTCATAAGTTTTCAACATGTTTAAGTGTTTGATTTATTAATTTCTGAAAGATCATTTGTGCAAAACACTCTTCACTGCTATACATCATAGCACAAACATTAACTAGTCCAACACGAATGTAAGGAACAGGCATGACTGTCTGTACAGTTTGCTTCATGTTTACGGCCTTGGTTGTTCGATAAATAGCACAATAGTCAGAAACACTGTAGTGTTGAGTATGTTTAGTATGCTGTTGTAGTATGCTACATGTTTTCTCACAAAATACTACAATGTGAAGAAATTGGATTGTGTATGTTATCGCCACTGCACCTTGGACCCTTCCTTCTGGCACCTTGAACTATTCGGCAAGGTTTCTTTTGTGGTTAGTTTTCCAAAATGTGCCGAACTTATGCTGTTACATATTGCGACACATTTCAAACTCTATCCTGGAATTGTACCCTTCACTTTTATGCCCGTTATAAAATCCCAATGTTGCATATTGCTTTCTGTCACCAACAGAATTATACACAAGTAATGTAAAATTTCTACAAACATAATCTTTTTAATTTTGCAGCCAAATCTGCTTGAAGAAATTTCAAAACTTGAAAACCAAGTTATTGAATCACAAGAACAAGAGAAAGGTTGTTAAACAATTATTAAATAACTGAATGTTATTCTTAATAGCTTGATATATTATGTTTGTTTGTGGAACTCATTTTGTGACCCACTGTATCCCATGTAATAGCCTACAAATTTCAAAAAATAGTGTTAAGTATGTTACCCACTAATACATGGTAGATTAGATGTGGTCGATTGTTTGAGTGAAATGAAACTGATGTTGATTCTCAGAAGTTAAAAGTACAAAGAAAGACAAAAGCAAGAAGAGCTTAAAGAAAAGTGGAAGTTCAATAAATATTAAAATTAGAAAAGTGGCAAAAACGTAAGTAACATATTTTAGAGTTTAGTGAGTGTATCAGTTCAAACTAGCAGGATTATGTAGCAGAGATTTGCCACAAGTTGTTAATAGGAAACAGCACCATATTGCATCACTGTACACTTGGTGTCATTGATTCAATCTATGTTGAAAACCTCAACATAAATAACTCTGCAGTACATTATGTCAAACTACCGAAGTTGCTATTCATTCAAGATTGTGGTACAGTATATACACTGCAAGTATGTTGCCTGCAGTTGATACTAAAATAGGAAAAAGCATTTGAAGCTAGCAGGTTTTAAAGAGCTGGAAGTGCAACTTAAATCTGGAATACATAAAAACTTCAGCCTGAACTTTAAACCTGAACTTCAAAGTTAGTTAGCTTGGTGTAACTCAAAAATTGAGTACCAAATCAACTACATAAAGAAATATTATTGCACATTAGGTGATAACTTACCTATGTATGAGCATATACTTATTTGAGTTGGTAGTACAACTGCACCCAACTAATTTACTAACAGGAAGTATCACAAAAAAGCTTCAGAAACTCACAAAATGTTTCAGTAGTAACAATATTTTAATTTTATGTATGTAACCATTAAATGTTTTCTTTTCTCAGGTTCAAAACTGAGGCAAAGAAAACTAAGAAGAAAGCAAACGCCACAAAAGGTTAAATAAAATTTCACATTTAAATTTCCTTTATGCAATTTTTTTTACATTTCACCAGTTGATTCAATTTTATTGCATCATTCAGAAGATAAAATCAAGAAAAATGTACACTCAGAGAACAGGTATTTAATAATAAATAAATCTGTTGCCTTGGCACATATCCATTATTTTTTCTGTGTGAAGAATAATTAACTTTGTTCCAAGAAACCCAGCTGGTGATCGGCTCTTACAGAAACTGAAGGTAAAAAAATTATTTTTGTTGCGAAGTTAAATTTTTCTTGTTTATTTGTTTAATTAAAAGCATAAAGGCAAAAGATTATTGAAATTTTTGCACTACAATGTATTCCCTACATCCAAGCTCTTTGAGAAATACATTTTATTAAAGCTACTCAAGCTTTAGCTAGGTATGTGTCTTCTGTTCTGGAGCTTTATTTATTTTGTGTTACATCAATATTTAATTGTGTTTGCAGTCTCCATCACAATTTGAAATCCAATCTCCTCCCACTGGATATCGTCGAACAATCATCGAGGATTCCCCACTCCACGATGCAGATTTATCAAGAGTAAGCAACAAATTGGATGTGGTTTTCACATTTTGCCTTTCTTCAAACTCTTTGTGGCAACACACATGTTATTCTATTTGTCCGCTAAAACTTGTCTATTAAACCACCCAGTCTTCAAAAACGCCTACAATCTTTGCACCTACATTTAAAATAAAAATCAGTTTAAAAAGTAGACCACTTTAAATTTTAATTATCTGAAATGCATGCACCCGATAAGCTGAGATTTCTGGTGTTTCCTTTGATGAATAAATAAATGTTGCTATAAAGTTATTTTCTCAGGCTGAAGCTGTTTCCCCGATGCCATGGCTCCCACAAATCCAGGAGGAAATGGAAGAAATCTTCCAAAGTGAACCTCTTGATCTTTCCTCCCCGTTCCGGATCAACATCGATCATCCTCTTGATCTCAGCATGAGGAAGCCAGATGAAGATTTATATCTGGATTTCATGGAGGAGCAGGAGGACCAATCTTCTATCAACCTCTCGCAATCCTCCAGTGTCTGGGCAACTTCTCATCAACAAGAGTTTACTGAAATGGATGCAGGATCCACTGGGTGGTAAGTAAGTTTTGTTTTGTGGCAATAAACAATATGTATTTGAAGATTTGTAGACGGACCTCACTAATTCGCCAAACAGACTCCTTAAACAATAGATCATAGTCAAGTTAAGCTATTAGTTATGACTTTTCTGTGGTTAAAAATAATGTTTGTTCTCCATCACCTTTCAGCCTTTCGTAACTTTAGTAACAAGTAAATAAACACTACAAAATCTTAAAGACTTATTGTGAGCATAACAGGCGTTGTTCCGCCTACCGAAGATAAAAATGAAACAAACCGACGCACAAAAGATGTAAAGCAAAGGCATCATTAAATTGATTTTCCAAATTAGTTTTAGTTGTTGATTTAGTAAACTTGTGTTTGTGTAACTAACAAAAAGATTTACTTCAGTTTGTTGCAAGCCCATCGTGTTTCCGATGCTTGCCTTTCTTCCACTGTCACCTACAAGGTATGAAATGAGTATTAGTTTTAAAAATAAGTTATACTTTTGTTTTGTCTTCCATATTCACACGAAACATGACTTGCCTCCATTACACAACTTTTTTAACAATATTTATCTTCTTCTATGTTTGCAAAAAATCTTAAAAGAAACCACCACGAATTTTGGATAAATTGTGAGCTGTCGACTTTTGCCGTTTTAGTTGGCGCTGACGCACCACAAACGTAAAATTTCTTGGCAGGTTCTAATTACAAGATTTGCGATGTATTTGTCGGCAGCGTGATGAGACTTGTTTTCACGGATATGGGTTTGATTTAAACATGATACCACACCCAGCTCTCTGACTGCCAATAACTAAAGTCGACAACCTTTCATTCTGTGCGTTTTCTTACCATGTTTTGATTGCTAGCTGTTGCTCGTCCTTTTGCGTTAAGCAAATAAACCAAAAAGGAACATGCTCTGAAGCAGTGGTTGTTAAACAGCGACTTGTTTTTCAGGAAATTGAGTCACTGAGGCAGCCTTCCCACTTTTCGAGTCGAATTTAATCCGTATCCATCTATCAACGCGTTGAAACGGTGTCTCATATGCGGGGATTCCCCCTGTTACTGACTTAATTCGGCTGCGTATTGAGAAATGGATTGTGGATCGACTTCAAATATTTGAAGACAATTGACAAACTTGTCAATGGTTGCTTTCTATTAAGAGCCGAACATTCGCACATTGTTCCATTTCGTTTCTGAACGATTTCTTTGATTTTCCACCAACCAGTTTTTTGTTTACTTTGCGTTTTCCCCAAGAAAATCTAAACGAACTGTGTGAAGTTTAGTTAAAGCGGCTGCAGATAAACCAGCTGTCAGACTTCAACCCAGACTTGTAACGCTAGCGACATGCAAAGCTAATATTTGCCTGAAGCAAACAACGCTGGCTGCTGTGTACTGTCGCATGCAGTTTGGTCTGTGCACTTTGTGATATCAGTTGTTTGAAATGGACAATTCCGATGCAAAGGAATGGTTGCAAGCACAGAAGTCCTCGACAGTGTGGAAATCAAAGTTTGATGAAGATGGATATTTGGTAAGGTTATTTAGAATATTATTTGACTTGTTACCCGTGACAAGTTAACCAGCAGCAGCAGTGTAGAATTGTTGTTCTGGTAATGTTGCTATCGGGTTATAACAATAATATTGAGATGAATCGTGATTTTACAGGCTTTAGACATTGCGACTAAGCAAAAACAAATTGGTGATGTAGTGCAAACTGATTTATCAAAATGTTTAGTGTTGAATTTAGCGTTGTTTAACTTAATTATATTTTCCTTACATCTGTTGGTTCAGATTGTTGATAATCTTCTCTCCCCTGACGAGGTGAAATTTTATCAGTCGATTTACGACAAACTTCTCGGGAATAACTTTGATACGTCACAACATCGTCACGACCTCGGATCTCATGCGGAACGGAAGGTAAATTTTATATCGAATCAACAACAAAGCGGTTACTGCTCCGTTTGTATGTTTGGTGGTTTCAATTCAGGCTAGCTGCTTTTATTTAGCTGAGCAAAAACTGAATGTTTTGGCAGGTCAAGGACCAAGAAAACATCTGCCAAATCATGTGGCCTTCATCTTACTTCGATAAACTTGAAGAAGGAAAGCTGCACAAGAGGGCGCAAGAGATTGCGAGAATTCTTCTTGGTGATGACGTCGGCTTCGACTTTGACATGCTCATCTCCAAGGTCATTTATATTTTCACAACCGCTACTTTGCACAAGTTGCTTTAACGTGTATGTGGTTTTACGTGGGCCACGCAACAGCTAAACAGGGATGCATGCGTTAGACTTATGTGGTGCAAGGTATAACGGTCGTATACACCTTCCTGTAGCGCATTCGTTACGTGGTAAAATTAAAGTTTGTCAAACAAAAAAATATAAAGTTCCACCTGATGACCGAAACTATGTCAAAAATAGCAATATACGCCATTTACACAAGAGAAAGCGCTCACTGAGCAAGTGAAGTTAGGTGCTTCGTGGCAAATCATCTTTATCAACATCATGGCAGGCTCCTCACACCGACACAGTGACCCCGATGCACCAGGACCAGAGCTACTGGCCAGACATGCCAGATAAACGAGCCGTGACGGTGTGGGTTGCCCTTGATGACGTCACAGAGGTCAACGGGTGCATGTGTTTTGTTCCAGGCTCGCATAAGAGCGCGACGCTTCGACCGTTTCGCAAAGCTAAAGAGGGGCATCACGTGATTTGTTGCGATGGCAACGAGGTGAGCTTCTGTCTGCTTTTTTTGGGGCGCGTACCACAAAAAATTGGGAATCTTGGTCGAGTGTAGCAAATTCCATTTCTTGGCTGGGATATGTACCAGCAATTAAACTATCAGTGCGGCTCACGTAGGTTAATGAAAATAGAAAAATGTGCAGAGAGCTAGTCCTATAGATAAACTCGATAAACCTGCCTCAAACAATGTAACAATGGGAAAGCACTTTGCACTTTGTAGATTATCGTTACGTCACGGGCCGCACTAAAGCTGTTTAGCTTCTTTGCACAGGGAAACTTAAAAGTTCGTCCCGGGATTAGAACCACCAACCCCATGAACACTAAACAGATAACATCAGCTTTTTGCAGAGTGAATTGGTTGCTGCGCCGATCAAGCAGGGTTCCTGTACATTGCATCATGGCAGAACTGTTCACTACACTGGGGGAAATAAAACCGACTTCCAGCGACGAGCTTTCATTGTCAACTTCCGACCTTATGACATGATCCAGTTTGAACGGGCTCATGGATTCGATCACGGAAAATCGGTTAGACAAATGGGAAAATATGGGATTATATGCGATATTTATTGAATGCATCAAATTGCCTATTAGTTTTGTTGCATTTTTCGCGTTAAACGATTTTTTGCGATTTGTTAATAATTACAATATTACGAAAAAAATGGAAGAATAACAAAAAAATGACTTTATTCTACTGTTTTTTTAGGGACTTGGTAATATCAACCCCCAGAAACCAGAAGAATAAAAAACAATCGCAAATTCTTCAAATGTAATGTTTCTGTGAATCTGGTACTTTCCCTGTTGCGTCAATTTCCAATTAGTTGAAAGTGCGTTTCCGTAAATTTTATTGATTGGTTTGTTTTGTAAAAATGTGAAATAAACATAAATTTTAATAAACTTGTTCTGTATAATTTCATTTGTTTTTTGTTTTTGTGTAGATTACTTGTTTTTATTGTGTACAAATCCGAAATAATTTATTTAATTTTCATATTTTTTACTGCCCTCATACAGCAAGGAATAGTGTGCAAATAAAACGTTTTTGTTTTCATTTACTATTAGACGGCTAGATTGGTAAAGTTGTGTAGTTGTGCGTTATGTCAGACGGAGAAGCAAGTAACGAAGTTTTAGATCCGCAAGAGTCTGTTGCAATTAAAGAAACACCAAGTATTTCCTACCCCGTAAAAGTCCTGTACTGCCCAGGTATGTTAAAATTTTAATGTTTCAAAGTAAATTTTTTGATAATCTTTGGCATACTAATTGAGTGATGTTTTGAAGCACATAGCATTTTGTCCCAAGGACATCAGTACAAAACATGGGGTTCTTGCCTGTGTGAATGAAATTTAACATAAAACTAAAGTTAAAATTTTTCAGAATGTACATTGCCTTTGGAATACTGTGAGTTTATGCCTGATGCCGTCCAGCAAAGATGTCGAGCGTGGCGTGAAAAGAATCAAGACCTCCTCTGCCAACAGGGTGTCGATATTTCATCATTAAATTTAGGTAGACTCAATGTTTGGTTTTAATGAATTCCGTGAACAGTCTACTTCTTAGTTGCTTGCTTCACTCTAAACCTGTAGCAAGTTAATTAATTTTGTTTGACCATGAAACAAAATATTTGTACCAAATTAATATTTCACTTCACATGATCTGTCTGGCTTCCTTACTAGGCATCTCTAAATATCTTTGAATCATAANCCTGTAGCAAGTTAATTAATTTTGTTTGACCATGAAACAAAATATTTGTACCAAATTAATATTTCACTTCACATGATCTGTCCGGCTTCCTTACTAGGCATCTCTAAATATCTTTGAATCATAAATTTTTTAAGATGACCCAGACTCAGCGAACAAGAAAAGACAGAAGCGAGGAGGTCGTGGAAATGTGAAAGCCAAACAGAAAAAAGAACCAGACGTTGTAAAACTTGCCAGAATACCGAGAGGCAAAAGAAAGTTTGTTACACGAGTTACTGGACTTGCAACGTTTGGTGAGACATGTTTTGCTGAAACAATTTTATTGTAACAATAAGAAGGTACAAGCAAGTACTTATGTGTAAAACATTTTCTACGTTTTGACAAACGCTGTTGTCATCATCAGGAACTGTATCTTTTTATTGAGACTATTTAAAAATGTGTACCTAATTTTCTTGTAGTTGTGTTTAAAACATATTTTCCAGTTTTAAAGGATGTCTTCTTGTCTCTTAGGGTTTGTTGAAAAAT
>QXVZ01003120.1:0-15913 GCA_008931825.1 Phallusia fumigata
TGTGTAATAATGTCAAGAACTTATTACTGTCCAACGTAATTAGGATTGCACCAAAAACATAATTACAGCATTTCAAAAACCAAATCTTAAAGCTGAGAAGTGTGTTTAAATAGCTCTGGTGTCAAATGACTAATCACTGAGTTGAACAAGCTAAAGTAAGCTATCATGTAAGTTTCAATGTCATTGTCAAGAAACGCCAAAATCAGACAACGAAATTTTTTAACACCAAGCGCGAGTTTGCCTATATTCTTCAGAAAGTCACCGCTAGCCAAAAACTGTTTTACGAATGATAAGTTGCATGTATTCTGTTTACAACGGTGGCTATGGTTTCAGTCGATGCCGAAATTTCCAGCATAAAACACTATTACTTACACGACAAAATGTCTAAGTAAGAAGATGTACTTCTACGTTTTGACAAAACGCTGCTGTCAGAAATTGTTTTACACACAAAGACCTACTTGTGTCTTCTTATTGGGACTATTTAAAACCGTGAAATACAAACTTAAAGTATTTTGTATTAAATTTGAAACATTTCGCGTTTTTGCTTTGTTTCCAAATACACACTCGTTTTTACAAATAATTATAGAATTCTTCACAATGACTGCCCGCACCTGAAAACGGAAGTTTTACCTTCAGAAAATCTACATATTCCACCTAACCTGACGGTTCGCTAAAGTTTGCTACAGAAGCGACACACTTTAAAAGCATCAACTTCGGGAAATAGGCAAATCCCACGCTACTGTGACGTCACAATGCACTGAACGCATATGACCGTCTATTCTTCGGCTGTGTGAGTTTGTGTTGTGTGTTATTACTATATAGTGACCTCAAATTCTCGTGCTGCTTGTACGCCGTTTTTAGAAAATGTGGGTCAAATGGGGTAAAAGTTTGCATTGCAAAACCATAAGATTCGAAAATTGATTCTACAAGCGTTAGACAAAAAACGAAATGAAAAAACAAATTGGTCTTTAAGTCAATAGGTTTTTGCTAGTTATTTAAATCAAATTCTAAGTTGCTTTAACGATTTTACATTTAAATTAACAGATGACTGAACGAAGCTTGTTAGGAAACCCGCTTCAAGCGTGCAAAGAAGTGAAATTAAACAGTTTTACAGATGAATACACGAAGCTCGTTTAGAAACCCGCTTCAAGCGTGGAAAGAAGTGAAATTAAACAGTTTCACAGATGAATACACGAAGCTCGCTTGGCAACTCGCTTTAAGCGTGCACCAAAGTATGTACAACAAACGTTGATGACAAATTTAACTCAGCTATTGCAGTGTTGTTTATACACAGCCAACTGATGCCACGCAGCTCGATTCGACAACAACAGATAAAACCAGATAAGTTGGTTGCCACAACAACATCAAGATTTAATCGGCTAATCTTGAATACAGATTACAACTTAACAAAACGGTTGCTACTTTCCTAGAAATGGACGAATGCAGTTTCCACAGTTGTATTGAAGCGTGGTTATTTCTGCGTAAACTATGGGTGATTTCAGTTGTTTATCGCCATGTTTGACAAGTTTTGTTGTTGCCTTATGGTTTGTGAATATCGTTTTACCAGTTTTTACGCCTTTTTCCTTTAACCGCGACAGGTAACTTTGCGCCACTTTTCCGAGTCATTCGTGATGATAACAACAGCGTTTGTCGAAACGTAGAAAATGTTTAACACGCAAGTATTGGCTTGTATCATTTTATTGATACCATTTTAAGCGGTGAATTTTGCATCTGAATTTATCCGGAAAATACCACTTTCAAATTTTTAGTTTATTTGCTTATTTTGATTGTTTTGAGGCAATAATGCCTTGGATATTATTTTGGACTTGTTAAAAAGCGTATCTTTCATAAAAAATCAATCAAACATTTTCCAGAGGGGGGAATTTCCCTTTGTCCGCGTTTCGATCAAACCCACACAGCCATTAGAGTTAACCTTTATCTAAAGCTCAATGCAGTCGACTTGTAATCTGACAAAAAGTTCCGGTTGCTATTGAACGAGTCTTAATTCTTCAGTGAATCACCCCCTCCACATGTTAAATCGATCTCAAAACCCCATATAAGGCAAGGCTAAAGAAAATATTTTACATCAACGCAAGTGAAAAGCGACAAAGCGACCAACTGTCGAGCAAAGCCTGGAACGAGAATCTTATTTTTAATGCCAAATTTTAATTTCGGGGCATGGTTGTCACCAAACGGCTTATAGCAGCGATCATCTTGAAAAAATGCGATCAAAAGGCAAAACGCCTGAGTTCTACAAAATCTACAACTGCTGGCATAATTTCTAAACTGGCAGACTGCGTTCAAAACGTTGCCATCAACACCTGCATCAAACCATTGAAATCTTGCTGGCCGATTATAACAATATCGTCTTACGTTAAAAACGTTCATTGAACTATTTTCCACGGGGTTCGAACCCACGGGGATCAGGTCAGGGTCATGAGTGTGTGGTTCGAGCGCCTCCCACCATTTTGGCCAAGTGCTCGCCCTCACACTTAAATCTCTGGCCCTTTAAAACTTACCAAACTTGGTCAACTGTTGAGTCGCCGATGACGGTATGGCGCCTCTGGTGGTCGTTGTCGAGCATAGAGTTTGGCGATTCTGCTCTGTGGGTGGGTTTGGGCACTGCTAACTTGTTACGGTCGGGCCTAAAGTGTACGTGCGTGGTAAAAGAGAATTCATTTAGATGGTCGTAGTGACCTTACCTTACATTAAATCAGTGGTTCCTAAACTATAGGAATTTAGACATTTTGCAACGCAAGTGATTGGTTGAAATCAACAAGTTTGGATTACTATGCCAGTAGATAATACATGTAACACAAAATGTAATCTTACTTGGGTTGGTAAGGTTCTTCTGGGGGTGGAGGAATGTTCAGAATATCAATGGGACTTGTCGGCTCTTCATGAAGGGATGAAGATATCAAGAAAGACTCCCCGCCTCCTAAGACAATCGTTAACATTTTTATTGACTGTAAAGTAAGGTTTTCTAACCTAAGGCGTTGATTCCCAGGGTGGCAGGAGTGACAGCCACCCCACTGGAAATTTATAAGGTTGCAGCCATTGCAAAAAAGTCAATGCTGGCACCCTAGAAATTTCCTTGATTCGTTATTACACTCTTGCTTTGTAAACATATGTTGCATGCGCAGAAACACGAGATTTTTCTGAAACTTGTTTGCACCAAACATGTGCGAAGCGAGGGACGCAAATTTCTTTTCGTTCGTTAAACAATTTAAGAGGAAGTCTCATTTTGCACGGCGCTATACGCAACGATAATATTTGCGACAACAGGGAGCATAATGACG
Source organism: Phallusia fumigata (assembly GCA_008931825.1). NCBI lineage: Eukaryota > Metazoa > Chordata > Ascidiacea > Phlebobranchia > Ascidiidae > Phallusia > Phallusia fumigata. The sequence goes on from QXVZ01003120.1 coordinate 3,300, forward strand.
CTACGAACCAACAGGCGCACAATGCGTAATTTGATCACGTGTCAAACCGCTTGGATTTGGTCATTTCGCCTCCCCACATGAAAAAAATTTGCTAAAAAACGCCCATGTTACCCGCATGTGGGTGATGACAGGGCAGCAGATGAGTAATTAGCTGAACTTGTTAACTGAAACTTACAGATTTCTATTTAGTATTTCACAACTAGAAAAAAAGGTTCAATCGTGAAGAATGGAAATTTGGACAGAACAGAAATGGGTAAAGTGGGAAGAAACTTCCGTCAGTTGTAAAGACAATTTTTTTGGAAAAATGTTAACTTTGGGCAAGCTCAAACTGGTGTATGGTGTTAAAATTTGCAAACCCTTTCCATTGTTGGCCAGTTTGTGAGATAGCAATTTCAAAATACAGCCCCGGGGGAAATCAGGAAACTATTAAATAAAATCTGTGTGACGTCACACGTCCAGACTGCACGGGGAGTGATTGATTTTAGGCCAAAAAACATTTTTACCCTTATCTTTGGCTTTGGCGCAAATCCACCAAAATCTTTCAAGAGAAATTTGTAAACGAGTATGACTTGTTTTGGTAGCGTTGTGATAAGGTGAATATATATTACGTCACAATATTTCCTATTACGTCATGTTGTAACGTAACAATTATTACGCAAAACGACTTTATGAGATCTTATAGTTAAGCATTGTAGTGTCCGACAACGCATAATTAAAATGCAATTCCAGTATTTTAATAAAATAATAACTTTTGTGTCACTTTTTAAAAACAAAACAATTGATGATTTCGGGGGGTAGACAAATGTATCTATGTTACCCCGAACCAATTTCGTATAGTCAGTCACAGGAAATGCCTTTTGCGTAAAATGTAGTAAAAAAACAAGTAGTGAATCTTACGCATCAAACTGGATTGTCTTGATCTGTCGGGAGGCGTCGCTCTAGTTGGTCCAGTCGAGTTAGACGAAGATGAATATCTCGCATTTGATGAGTTGTATGACTCGATCGAGTTGATCGATTTGTTATAATTCCTAAACAAGAACACAAGAGTTCTAATTAATTGCAGTAAGCATCGCTTTCCAACCAGTAGGTTGTATAGTTTAAAACCGGTGGAAGGCCTGCAGGAAATGTCTTTATACGGATAGTCAGTTTCAAAGTCCGCAAAGTTACCCACTGTAGAAGTTTTGCAAAAAAACTTATGCTAATAAGTAAACAACAGAAACGGTTTAACACGATATGATTTACGAGTCAAAAGAAAATTTGCAAAATGTTGGTCCCAGCCCTTCAGGATAAAAAAGTAAAAAAATAAACAACGCGACAAAAACTTCTATCGTTCGCTACATAGAACAAAATACAAAGTCGCGATAACCGAACGATACTTTATGGTTCAGTGTTCCGCGAGACGATGTTAGATTTGTCGCAGTGTAACTGCAACCTAACCAACTTTCTTGATGTACATAAAAATTTATCCTTGGCAAATTTAAGCGTGGACAAGTTGGTAATCCGAACTCTAGCGTTTAAAAGAAATTACATTTTGGGGGCCTGTGGGTAAACCGATGGGTGAATTGGGGTAAAAAGTTGACAGTGCACAACTTCAGATACACATCTATCATGCGTGAAAATTTGAAGAAATTTGGACAACTCCTTCATGACATAAACGTGGGAACAACTCGCGTTAGACAGAAAAAAAATAAAAACAGAGTAAAAACATTGTGTTCCCTTCGTGGACCCATAATTACCTATGTGCACCTTTGTCAGGTCATGATAGAAATTCATTTGTGACAAAAATTATTGTCAACTACAATTGAGGTTGTACTGCGGAATTTTGAAAGTTTGAAGTGTGACATGAGTGAAAAAAATTTACAAAGCACAGGTTCGAAGCAAAAAAAGCAACCTTCTATCATATTCGCTGACGTAAGCCCCTCTGTCCAATGAGGTTCCATGCTGGTCATGTGACATTGATGCAGGCCACACCCCAGGGGGATTTCCCTGGGTGACATCGGGGTAATGGATTGGAAGAGGAGTCGGAGAACCTGGAGGAAGATTGATCCTCTTCACCGGAGCAGAAGTCCTCATCTGCCGTGATCTGAAGATTAACAAAGTTTTTGCTTCCGTAGATTTCAGATTTAAAGTTAAAGAAATAAATAAACATAAAAATTATAAACTCACATGGTCTAAAAATGCAAACGCACACTTCTGAGGCTAAACTACTATCAAGAAACAGGAAAAAAGGAACTGCTTCGGAATACTAAACATGGATCAGTCTAAATCATTCCCCAACTGATTAAGTACAGAAATATAATGTACTTTCTTAACTATGGAAACTGACCGACTGAGAAACTTAAAATTAAAACCAACCATTTTGAAGGCAAAAGAAAATCTGAACATTTTTACCCATTACCTTAGGTGATAATGTAATAACTGTTAAACCTACAATTTAATTGCAAAAAATCTTTCTACGCCAATTACAACTGTAAAACCCACATTTTACAATCCACACTTTTAGGTATCACAGTTTCAGTGTTGTGTTTCATGTTGGCATATCAGGTTGGGGATCAGATAGACAAGGGTGGGCTCAGGTAAACAACATTAAGCTCATTAGACAATTACAATGAATTATTAAACAGAGGTAAGACAATGCCGTGATCAGAAAAAAAACAAGAAAACAAGATGGAACGCTTTGAGACTGAGAAGCAACAGTTATTTTTAAAATTGAGAAGGCTTGCTTAAAAAGACCTGGCTTATAATTATTTTAAATTGTCAAAAAATCTTCTATTGGCAGTAAAATTACATCTATGTCCTGTATTTGGCTTTCCTACATAAACCTGCTACCTTTTTATGAAAGTTTAATTTCCAGTCGGATTTTTTTGGTTAAAATTACTTTACTAACTAATTGTCATCTGAAAAAAAACAACCCACAACTTTGCTCATCTCTTAGATGTTTAATTTTTAAAAAGTTGTCGCACAAAGTGCTACAAGTCTAACACAGTATCTTAAAATATTTCCTAATATTTTTGCAAGCTTTTTAATTATACCTGTCATTGGCATCCTGGCGCTGCATGAGAGCAAGGAGATTAGAAGTTGATGAAGAAAACATGTTTTGCGGACGTTTTTTGATTAAAAGTGTCACTTTGTTGGGGAGTTCCTTTAATGCAGATACCAACGATCCGAGGGACCATCCAATCTATGACAAGAAAATCAATAGAAATTTGGATCCGTACGAAGCTCTCAAAAGATAAATTCTTTTGAAAAAATTCCCTTGACATAAACCTTTATTAATTCGGTGTATGGGGATAGTAATGCCATCTGTTGAATGTTAAATCAAAGTAAATAAAATTCAGAAATTTTATAAAGAGCCTCAAAAGGTTAGGAATTTTATGTTAGTTCATTCTTTGAGTACATGCAGTCAAAACAACATTTCTGTACTTTTCAAAACTGGCTTTTTAAACATTTCCTTCAAATTTTTTTACCACCATTCCTTCACAATTGATTTATCTTTTTGTACAAGTTCGATGAAAAAAATAAGGTTTTTTGCATCTCTGTTTAAAAGGCGTACAACATGCCCTCAAAGGTTCCAACCAATCACACAATACACTACTATGCACAAAATCTACAAAAAAAGTACTGAACCAATTGCAATACACATGGTAGTCTCCACTGTCCACATAGCAACTTTTAATCAAGCATCATCACTTCTTACCACAGCTTTGCCATTTACAGCGACAACTTCATCGCCGGCAGTTAATCGTTTAGTCTTTGATGCCACTGAACCAGCTCTAGTGCCAGTTATGACATGATGACCTTCAAAAGTGACCTTGATAAACAGGCCAAGTCCTTCTTGAGGGTCAATGTCTTTCAAAGTGACAAGTTCAAGAGTGACCGGTTGAATTGTGAGTGCTTCATTTGATTGAACAAGGCTATAAACAATAAGGTTAATTATAAAATATACTTATATACATGGAAAAAAACAAAAAAGGTCACTGAGGTTGATAAATAAAGCAGTGTTTAAAATTTAACATTTATGGGGCAGCAAAAAATGATTTTTTACAAAGTTATAAATACGATAGACACCCAGGTAAAACTTATGCAACCTTATGGCAAATACATTAGGAAGCTGTAAAAATATAGAATTAATGACAGCATGATTATCTTTATTTAAGACAACTGAGACCACAGATAAACTGAAGGACCATTATGTTGTCACACAAATGCCCGAAGGTCTCAGACAGAAAAGTTCATTAATTGTTTCCTAGTTAATTATTAATAATAAGTTGAGTAATGCAAGGTTAAGATCAGTTTATTTCTCACCTATCGGCCGAGTTTTCTATCTCTGTGCAAATCCCAAGCGTTGCGTCTTCAATCACACAAGCAAAAACGCTCTGGGCAAAGAAATAGGGGAAGTTGTTAAAAAGGAAGTTTGGTTTATATTCAGGAAATTGTTGGGAGTTATTGTTGGTTGAAACAATCTTTCCCAGGAAAATGGGCCAGATTGTAATAGATAGACAAGATTGACAAGCTAATGGGGTTTCTTAAAACAANAATTGTTGGGAGTTATTGTTGGTTGAAACAATCTTTCCCAGGAAAATGGGCCAGATTGTAATAGATAGACAAGATTGACAAGCTAATGGGGTTTCTTAAAACAAGGCGCTCTTTCACAAGTCTTAATATCTTTTCTATGATAGTTGTGGGATTTGGGGCCGGATATTATTTAAAAGACATGGTTTGTGAAAAATATTGTTTGAATTAGAAAATAATATTAGCAAATAGATTTGGGGAAAATTTTTCCAAAGCTAAACCAAATTATGTTACAAACTTGGTTGTTTTTAGAGTGTTGTTTGTAATTTTATTTGTTATGTTTTGACAAAAGTTAGGCCATCATTGATTTTTTTTCTTTTTCCAAGGTTAATTCAAAACATATAATCTTGACATATATAACACAACCTATTTTAAAGATACCTTACTGTGATAAATGAGGGGATTGCAATTCAGTGCACTTAAGTGTTTTAGTGATAACGATATGGCCAGTAGTAAGGACAAATAAAAGAAAGTAATGAACAAAAAGGTAAATATAGAGTTTTAACCTGTTGTACAGTAGTGCTCAATTCATAGCATAGTTTCACCATTGTATGCCTCAGATCCTTGAATTCATTCTTTGTATTGAAAGGGGCTCTGTAAATAAACACAGGAACATAATGAAAACATTGTGTCATGCTGATAACATGAGCTTCTGCCAAAAATATCGGCCATTTGGGAGAAATAATGCTGCGTAAATGCCACGAACTGAAATTCAAGTGAAAAACAAACAAATAAAATACTGTAGAAATTGAGATTTGGGCTGCTGGGAATACAAGCTGATGCTCTAGCGATCAGGTTAATGTTTCTGTCAAGTTTTATAACCAATAAATCAAATTCAGAATTTTACAATGGGAATCGCAATTTCAAGCAGGATTGTAAGTTTCAAATTGAGATTTCAAGCTGTAATATCAGTTGACTCTTATCACTCAAGACAAACACAAAAGTTGAAAGTTTACCAGCAACAGAATAAAACTTGCCAATTTTGCCAATTGAGTTTTTAATGGTTTAATCCAACTTAGTCTAACTAAAAAATATTTGCACAAACAAAAAAACAGAATTTAACCTGTCCAGCCACAAAACTAATTGTTTCCCTTCAACAAGCAAATCTGCTGAAAGCTGAAGCAATTGATTCGTTGCTCCTCGCTGTAGCGAATTCCCTCCATCATACTCATATTCTTCAGCCTCGCGCCTCCTCGTGTTAATGCTTGACCTTAAACTCCGGCATCGACATTTTAGGCACAACGCCCTAGACTGTAAAGTCTCAGACTCTAGTCCATAATCCTGTAAATACACAAAGTATTTATAAATTTTTCAAAGAATTGAAACAGTATAGCTCCACTCTCTTATAAATATTTATGTTGACACTTTGTCTTCTGCACCACTAAGTAACTTATGGAAACCAAAATGCAAGCTAAAGGGCAGTTCAAACAAAAAACAATTTTAATTTTACCACTATGACTTAAACAAAAATTATACAATTTGTAAAACCTTTGTTTATGAAAACAACAACAGTAACTACAAAAACATATGTTGTTACCACCATCCATAGTATTGACTCTGTTTGGACAAAAACAATTGGTAATATTGGACAAAAACAGATAACCAAGCACCAAGGCTAGTGGTATATATGGCTTACTAATTGCTGTAGAAGGGTGACAGAATCTAAGATGAGTTCCTGGTGTCCAACCAAGTGAATCTGAAGGCTGTTAAGGTCGTCATTAGTAAGTGAAAGAAGCTGTTCACCCAATACATCAGCTTCTTGGAAGTGAGTGCAGTATCGCTGTATGCTTATATCCAAACCTTTGAACCAAATTTAAATTTAGGTCATCAAGTAAGTTTTTGCAAATGTTAACTTAAGTCAAGTTAAAGTCACTTTTATTACAATGAAGTAATATTTTAACTGTAAAAATTCTGAAGCAACTAAATATGCAAAGCAAACAAGCTCCTAGTGTTTTTTTGGACTATGATTTACAATCTGTTCCACATTGGGGCAAAGGTTGCTGTGATAAAATTGAACAACAGAAAAAGTCCATTTAGTTAATGAAAGCAATACACTGGTCGCCATGTCTTTGGTTGTCAACTAGATTGGGACTTTAAACTGTAAAAATATGTTAAATTGAAAAGCTGAACAACATTCCAATTTCCAGTAAATGTCCTCGTTCAAAATATAGCTATTCCAAGACATTAGAGTTCATGAAATCAGACCAGGTTTACTTTACACGCACCAAGGATTCAGCACAAAAAGATAAATGTTATTGTGTAAACAAGGGCAAGATGATGTGCCTCACTTGATGTTACCAAATACCTTAACCATGCTAAATGCCAGTTAAACTTGTCAATTTTCAAGGTAGTGCACTTATACTGACGGGCAAAAGTTATTAATACATGTGTCACATGAACATGCCAAAAGGAATTGAAGTCAATCATTTGTGCTAAAACATTGATTTGAAATTGATTTTGAGCCACAATGTGTGGCAATGTGAAAAGAGTTAAATCAGTTATAATTTAAATTTAACAAAAAAATTGTGAAAAAGCTCATCAATAAAATACTCTACTAATCATTAAAAACGTGTTAGGATTTGAACCGATGTAGTGGTATAAACGTAAAGTATGTCAGCTTTCTTTCCTTCTGGTCACAGTTTTCACTCTTATCAGCGTGTGGTAGACCAAAACACGTTGAAATGGAGGCACAGACGGCGGCGCCCTTAATAAACATTACGTTATCAAGCAGCCGTTTTGAGTGACAAGTCGGCAAAACTAACTCCACAAAGGAGACCACGTTGTTTACATAACGTAACGGTGTTGGCAGTGCAAAAAAGACGCACGACTTGGGGTAAAAACGACGAAACTTAAGCCAACTAAAGGTAAAGCAAAAGGTATTGATTGAAATTGTGTGTTTGGATTTAAGTACAGCGGTTAAGCGTAAAGCGCTATATGTTCGTTTACGCACTCGACTGCAAATGAATGCCTGTAACCTTGACAAGGTCACACGATTCAGTCAAAAACATGTTTGCATTGACATTTGGAAAAGCCAAAAATATGCCATGTGAATGCCGAAATACGGGCGGTTTTTGAGGCAATAACACAGACTGCCAAAGTTATAGCATACCAGACGAGCCAGTTTATGTGAAAAATGGATGGCGGCTAGTTTCAAATACTTGTTTGGGATCACATGAAAAATCAACTTTGCCAACAACGACTTTAGCGTTTACCAGACATAAAAGATCAAACGAAAAACGTTGGTAACACAAATTCTGAATGAACCGTAATTGTAGGTTTGATGTCACATGCGTAACACGCGCTCCACTGTCACACAAACCACAAAAAGCTTCATTCACAAAAACTGTGAGCCAGATAAATGGCAGTTTTGTGACGTTTCAGAACATTTGACGAAATCGACCAAACCACCCACACGTTGTGCCAACTGAAGCGTAAACATTTACTGTTACGTCACAAAGGCTGGTATGGCACGATTCAACATGGAACAGATGGCATAGTTGGGAGGCCCAGACGTGGCGTTGTAATACGCTTTTCCTTACAATCGATTGTGACAAAAGGGAGGCGTATGCCGAAATGGATAATCCCATTCAGCCGGCCATTACTGAGTATTTTCCCCTTATCGAACGACAACGCTATTGTTGTGTCTGAAACTTAATTACGATACGATTGAAAGTAAATATGACCAAACTGTCTTGGTTGTGCTCTGTTCTTGGTCGCTTGAATTAAAATCCTAGTTAGGCATATTGTGCGCATTCTAAGGGCTGTATATGTTGAAAATCATTACCAAATCACACCAAAATAGTGAGGTTAGCATAGACACCTTGTTTTTTTAACAAGGTTGTGAGTTCTTATCCGTCTTAAGTATTTGAAACTTAAGTGGCATTGCAACTACCGAGTGAAACGAGACATGTTCAACCAAATTAGCGGTCACCTACACTGCGAGATAACAAAAATGGTCCAGAAGTACTGGAATAAGCTTGTACAAACACAACTATAAATATTTCCGAAAATAGTAAGGTTAAAAAATCAATGAACAAATGTGTATATTTGACCAAGGGTCTAAGGGTAATAACAACATTACACTTGTACATATTTTTGTGAGCCTTAAATGATCAAATGTGGATTTTTAACTGCATTAAATATGCATTACATTTTTTGAAAAATAAAAAAATTGTATAGAGGCAACCATGTTGCATAATTTAGTGGCATGTCATAAAGATGTGCAAGGGGATTATAAATATTCAAAAAGGGCAAGAAAACATGACAGAAATGTTACAGTCATGGCCAATATGCAATTGACTTTCAAGTCTGAATTAATGCCCAGCACAAGAACCTATTAACAACCTGACATGATTATCATGCTTTTAAACTTGGGCACAGGTACATAAAAATCTTTTGGCCAGGAAATAAATTATTTGCAAAATCTTTCTTACCTTTTAACCAGTCCAAGACCTGTTTGTTATTCCAGTTTGAAATGTTGATGGCATCCATAGATATGGTTTGACGAGGCTCTTGCTTGATACTTGATATCATAAATCCATGTTGTTAAAATTTCAGTGCTACTTCAAAAAAAAAACAATTTCTACGCCTCATGGCAGTTCAGCATCTATGTATATGGAAAATTATGTTTGCAAGTAAATTAAGAGTGGACAGAAAGTATAAACAAGGCACTGTAATCCCATTTACTATTAATTCATGTCAAAGATGGCAGAACAGGGTTGGTATTTTAGCTTTTTATATTCTAAAATAACAAAACTTGTCTTCCTTACTGCTAAGAAACCTAATATAAACTGATAGCTACAAATTAACTGTAGCATATCATATTCCAAATGACATTTTTAGCAAGATCAAATATTGAAGGATTAATAAAGTGACTTCCTCCCAGTGAAAAACCTACTGTCAATAACTCAGCTATTAACGGTTTTAGGTCGAAAAAACATCTCAATACAACTCAAAACAGTGCGCAACGGAATAACTTGTCTACAAACAAAACTTTTACAAAACATGTGACAACAACAACTAGTAATGAGGCGTTAAACAATTAGCAGCCCGCCAACCAATTCCTGCAAGACACACCTAATCAACTGCGTAATTACGGATACAAATTAAGGGGTAACACGTTGTTGCTGAGAAACGTACATTACGAAACCCAACAAACATTCAACAACGTTCCTACAACATGTTAAACTCAACTGGTAAACTCTTGCTCTAGCAAACAGCGTGAGAATTACAACATACTGGTAGGAAACCATGTCCCCCTAACTCGCCAACGCTCACCAGACCGTTGTGTTGAACGAGTGCCGATGGGTTGTTTTACAGCAGGTAAATAAAAGCGAGAAAGAGGTCACCTGAGCGCTGCGAACGATCTATGATTTTCTCCCTACTCGAAAACAGTTGGGCTCCACACTGTCGTCTAGCGGATTGATTTATCAGGTAATTTTGCCGCTAAGTAATCTTAACACCCAAAAGCACTTCCAAGCGGTTATATTTTATTGAATTTGCCTTCATTAGGTGTCGTTAAATTACTCAGGATTGACGTCTAGCGGAAATATATATTTCTATTTCGACCATCATGGGACGCTAACGTGGCAAACCGCTAAAAGAGCCGAAAGTCTCTGTTATATTGAGGCGAGCACTTGGTGGAACGGTCTGAGGCGCTCGACCCATATACGTCCCGGCTTCGAACCCCATGAAGAAAATTAGGTACTCTCCTGAATTTAACATTATTTATTTTTAAGCTATCAAGTATCAGACCTAACTACCATGTTGAAAAGTAAATTAGGCACAGGTGCATAAATTCGTTTGACCTGGAATAAAAAATCAGGTACTTTCCTCAATTTAACATTATTTATTTTTTAGCTATCAAGTGTATAATGTACAAGTTTTGCAACAGTGTAAGAAGCATAACAATAAAAACACATCAGGGAGAAATTTTACGGCAGTTCTTTAAGTAGCTGAGAATTATTTTTTTAAGAGCAGTGACACCAAATATCATACCTGATAGATAACGAAAATTTTCAGTCAATATTATTTACGTTTTAAAATCAATATTACACGAAGGTGGTTTAAATGCGGTGCTTAAAACAAAAAACAAAGCAGTAATGCTAAAAATGAAGCAAAAACAACGGCGCCAAATATCTTTAAACGTTCCACAATTTCATTTTCCACTCTTTTGTTGAAAATTTCAAACTGTTCGTCAATTTCCCCCTTGGACACAGAGGCATTTCGATTGATATGTGGAAATGGTTGGTCAGGAATCTCTTTGCCCAAGAACTTACACACGGGTTCCCAACCTTGTTTAACATTGAAGACCAGGAGTTTGTCTTCCTTGCACACGCTTTTCACATATACCTCGTGGCGACGATAAAATGTTCTAAAAAACGTTTTCAGATTTTAGATTTTAGCTTAAGACACGGGCCTGGAAGTTGGCTTACTTAAAAACATGATATACTGATGATGACAACAGCGATTGTTGAAACGTTTGCATTTCAATGTATTCACTACATACAAAATCTCTGGCAGTTATGTTTTTATTAAGTTGTTTTGTTAGTTTCAGAAAAATCTTGATTTACCTTAGAAATACTGATCAAAATTGACAAAAAAATGGGCAACTGGCTAAGACATATAATTGTATAGGGTTTAAGACGTGAATACAAGTGAGGTTGTTTTCGGTTATGTACCTCAGAATTTGTTCATTGACTTTTTTAAACCTCGTTGGAAACATGCCAAGACTGACGGAACTTGACTTGGCAAGGTTGTTCCACATGTTGTACAAGGTGGGCGACAGCAACCAGCAAAACGTCATATGCATGTTTAGGTTTCTCCACAACCACTCAGGAGGCTAAAATGTGCAAGTGGGTCTCAAATTATGCACTTGCTGCATAAAATGCACATATATCTTAACCAGTTTATGTGGTCGCTCATTTTTTCTTGAAAAAAAACATCCTAAACATCGAATACGCTAAACCTGTAATGAAAACACAAATCTTAACGACAACTGCCGCATATTCCCCGAAGTTAATTTTTTGAAAAAAATTTGGGGCCAAATACTTTCATACTCAATTCGAATTGGTATTGCATCGAAAAAAGTTCTTCGTTTTCAATACGTTTTACCAATGATCGTACGTACAAACAATACTGGAAGCGTTGCTGCTTGTGTTTTCATACTTCTTATCCATTGTTCTTCATTGTCTCGCAACATAAGAATCACCTTGAAAAAGAATGATCAACAGTTTAACGTTTACTAAGCTACAAGCACCAAAAAGCATTTTTCGGAAAACAACTAATAAAACCAATAAAAAAACTTGTCAGACAGATTGAGTAATAGTGCAATACATTTTTATTCTATGTTTCAATAATCGCTTTTGTCATCTTCAGTGCACAATGACGAGAAGCTTTAAACCGTGAGTTACAGGCAAAAGACGTAGCAATATTAAGCGCTCGCCAATGTAGCATCATCTGTTCATAGTTTTTGCTTTATTTCGCTTTATGCTGCTCAATGTTTTCTGTTGGTCATTTGTTACTAAATTGGCGCCTTCTTTCAGTTAGTATCACAAACAAAACATTTGTCCCTTAAAGTTTCCGACTTGCCACGTGCAATGTTCCTTATTATACCGATCACGTCTCTGTGTTAACTCTGCGCAATGCAATAAATCTATACCAGTGATTCTTAAACCTTTTTTTCGGTGCGACGCCTTTGGAAAGTCGGTTGGGTTTTCAATGCACCAGCGATAAAAAATTACAACAGACGCTTATTATTAAAGTTGTGTTTATTTACACGAAAACAAAAGAAATGTGTTATGTTATTATAAAGTGACGCCCTTGAAACATTAAAACGATGCACCTGCGGGTCGCGATGTACGGTTTGAGGACCACGAATGTATATTAATGCTGTCAGGACCGATAAACAAAAACCATGATTTTCTGACAAGAAAAATTTTAATGCAAACGTTTTAATAAACGCTGTTGTCATCATCAGTGCGAAATTATTTCTAAATTTTCCCAAAAATGCTTTTTGGTGCTGTTGAAAAAGGAAAAAATAA
>QXVZ01003120.1:16485-35860 GCA_008931825.1 Phallusia fumigata
CACACACACACACACACACACACACACACACACACTGGCATGCCCGTCTTGCTTACACGTATGCGCCGAAAAGGAGGCGATAACATATGCGCCGAAAAGGAGGCGATAACATTCTGGCGTTTGTCAGGCTTCTAAAATACGCTGAGGTCCAGTTTTAGCTACAAAAGCATTGCCGTGGCCAAGAGAATGGCTGAAAAACCGACTCTAAGTTGTTATTAGGCTTCAACCAGGAATGGCAGTGTGGTGTGGTACGTATTGAGTGGTGCGTACCACGTACCTCGTTGCAAAAGGCGTACCATACCTTTGAACGATTTTCGCTGCGTGCCAACGTGTCCTACCGTCCTTGGCCTCTGACAGACCTGGCGTAGCGTTTCGTTGGCGATGAATACGCCGCGATCTTTGGTCAATGTGAAGGCTAAAGGGCAAATGCCAGAATAAAATAGGTCGCTAACCTTTTTACTTTTGCCATCTGAAGTGAGATTATTAATTGATACATCGTCAATGAGATTTTTATGTACAAAGGTTAATAGGCCTAAACAAGTTATTGCAACAAGCGTATCGCCGTAATGCGAACATAAAGTTGAGCATTGTTACATAAAATGGATCTAATATGATATAAATTGGCGTAATATTGGATATACCAACCCCGATTTAAAGCTGCACAACCTGTCGAAATGTGTGTCTGCACAATTTTTCCCTGACTAAACGCCCTTTAAAAGTCGTAACAAGCCCTCACTCTTCTTTATTTAAAGGTAAATAAAAAGCTTCATAGGTTTGGTGACATTCTTTTGAATCGGTTCTAAGATTCTCACAGGGAAGAAAAAACATTTTGGCGACAGCGTTACGGTTGAATGCGCAGGCTGTATTTACCGCTTGAGCAATTACCCTGACTAATGTGCAGCCAACCATGACCGAAGGGGAATCGGTTTTCCCAACAGACACAAACAACCGTTCTTTCAAAATAAAGTAAACACATTTGGTGCAAGCAATAGCGTCGTTTGACTTGTTTTCTAAAAAGCCATACACTTGAAAGACTCCCGAATAATATTTTTGTCCAGCTCGTCGCTAAATATACTGACTGGCCTGGGTAGTACATTACCAGATGTTTGCAAATATTGATTTACTAATAATAGTTCAGTAGCCTTGCTCTAGGTAGTACATCAATAGTAAAGTCTAGCGCAGGCTAGGCTCCAAGTATTTCCAGCTGCTGAATAACACTATGTGGTTTTGTATAAAGCTCCGATCCAGTTGCTTATTATGTAGAACATAGACTGGAATTCTAGGCTACTGGCAACGACTTAGCTGTCTGGAGGGGATTGCTGTAATAACCTGAAGTGAAATGGGATCGCCCCAAGCTATTGTTGTGGCGTTGCTGGTAAAAAAAAATATGTGCACCGCGCTGGCAAACGTTTAACGGAATTTATTTTTTAATGCTAAACCGAAATGCCTTTTTGTTTCGGCTGAGTGAAAAGTGAAGCAGAATTTGGCATTATGGTCTGAGTTAATGTGGATCTGCAAGAAAGGAATTGTTCAATGAACATTGCATTAGTTTGGATTGGCTTAAAAAAATCATACTATCTATTTCTGCGTTTTTAGTTGTTACAAATGCAAAAAAAGCATGCAGTGATTATTGCCATTCCAACCTTCCACTTTAAGAAGTAAAGTTAAAAATGAAAGTGATATGTGCTGGTCTGCCGAAAACCGGAACGAAGACGATGGCATCAGCTTTACGCATTCTTGGCTATTCTGTGTACGACGCTCCAGAGGAATTGCTGAAGCAACGTGAGACTTGGATTGAAATATTCGATGGGAAACACGACAAGAAGATATTCAGGAAAATGTACAAGGACATCGACGCTGTTACCGATCTTCCTTCGGTTGCTGTGTGGGACCAAATTCTAGAAGCGTTTCCCAACTCAAAGGTAAATACAATGTTTTTGTTACGATTTTTTTCCACTCATACAAAGTCACCAGCATAAAACAATGTTAAGAAATCTACTTTTAAATCCAGGTGATTCTTATGAAACGAGATTCGGAAGATCAATGGTACAAAAGTTTTTACGCAACATTCTCGAGAAGTCCATTACATGCAAGTCGAAACATTTTTGTTGTTGCTCGACTATTGGTTTGATCATCCTTAATTGGTTGGACGGAATTTTGGCAGATGGCATAGAAGACAAATAGACATGATTATAATACAATAGTGTCATGCTGCTTATAATACTAGACTAGGCACTTGTATACAGTTTAAAGTATCATTTCTCCTTGTGATTGTAATTGTCGTTCCACCCTGATATCGTTTCGCCATTAGGCTCCCTCTCGGTTTTAAAGATTAAACGTTACTTTTACGTTCCTGGTTTACTAAAAGGGAAATTTGGTTATATTTCTACATTTTGCGTTCCAGCTCTCATCCCTTCAAACAGGAGGCATAAAAAAATAAATCAAACTAAAAAATATTATATTAGCTGTCACGCAAAGCGTATGTCATGGAGTATAGACCGATTATAGCCTTTTTTGTGTTCAAGGGGATTAAAACCGACGACCACTCGAATATACATGTAAAAATGTGAAAACTTTGACAGACTTTCGGAAGCCCTAATGTCCAAATCCTCATGGCTATTTGTTGGTTGATGTCGCCAGTCTTGTACAGAAGTTGGGTAATGTTGGGGAAATGTAGAAGAGCTTGCTTCGGCTACTTCGCAAACACTTTCCATATAAATGAGATGCTTACAAGGTTTGTGATTGAAATATGTTGGAACTAAATTAAATGTGCACCTGTTTACTTTTTGTGAATCCCTTTTCTGGAAAGGGTACATATTGTTTTCACTCCATGCACATTTTGCATGGAATTCTTGGTGCTTTTGAATGAAACTTTTGGCAGATATGGTCACGGAGTTGTGCCATTTGTTTCGTTAAATCCTATAGCCCAAGTGGTTACTCCGTTATGCCGAAAAGAGTAAACGTTTTTTAGGTTACTGATCCTTAAAGGTCACAGTTGTTTCCTGCTATCCCCTCAAGTGGTCAGAATTTCATACAACGTTTTTAACGTTTGGTGCACGCCATTGTTGTGCATTCATTGCGCTGTTTACCCCTATAAACCCAGCAGTTACCCTGCTAGTCCTTTAAATGTTCAAGTTATTAAACAACATCTGAATTGGCCAAAAAATATTTGGATTGAAAAACTGGTGGACAGTTTTTGGATTTCATAGCAACTACCATATTTTTGTACGCAACCTATCATAGCATGGTGTTGAATTTTCGCAGGTCTACCTACAGAAAACACGAAGCATACGTTCGTAGTGTTTGTCGCCAAGACCAGTTGCTTGTGTACAATGTAAATGAGGGATGGAAACCCTTGTGCGAATTCCTCGACAAGCTTTCGCCGAAAGAGGATTTTCCTCATCTGAATAAAGATTCTGAAATTATCGACAGCACTCTGGGTCTTGAAACAATGGAGGAGTATTTTCAGGAAATCAGAGATGAAATAATACAAAGGGCAAAAACGTTCGGTTTTTGTTTCTTAGGATTGATATTCTGGATCTTGTGGATATTAATGACGTAAAAGTCGTTTTAAATCATACACAGCCACAATATCAAGTATCTACTTCTAATAGCAGCAAGGAGATGTTTAATAGCTCCCCATTTCCCCAACACAAATGCCTACAACAATCATGATACTGAAATAGGTACGAAAACTGGTTGGTGATTTCCAAGTGGTGTGCCGACATGTAAAAGATTAAGAACCACTGCTTTAAAGTACTTTTCGTTTTTCGTACTTCGTCTTGCGTTTCTGTATAGCCTTAATTTTTTGTTTTTGATATAACCCAAAAAAACCCGAAACCTCTCAGCTATTACACAATGTTACAAGTATCACGCATGCTTAACCAAATCAGTTCCATGAAGTAGCAAAAATGCGATTTGCTTTCACTGAATTGGTTGTTCATAATAATCAACTTTTAGTGTTAAGATTCCGGTTTATGTGACTTGATTCCACAAATGTGTGTTACAATAATTCGGGTTGGGTATTAAAGAAAAAGGCCACCAACCTTCGAAAACATATAAAATCAAATAAAAAAGTCCGTTGTCGGAACTACAATAGGTTCGGGAGACTGCTTTATAGCATACCATGGTTGATAACATTGAACGAGTTAATGATTATACAGCTCAGAGAGACGGCGGGTTGGTTTGCAGTAATTTGCAGCATGGAAAGTCTCCTACAGTTAGTATATTGCTAACCCGTCATAAATATTATTATACCGTTGCACAATATTCTTGGGTGAACAGTTCCTTGATAATTATTTGAAGCAGGCGATTAAAACGATGGTAGCAAATATCACACTGATTTCGGTGTGTTGCCTGTTCTGCACGTCGGAAGTGGGTTTCTGAACTAGCTTCGCGCAGCCAACCGAGAGAACCTTTTATTCATAGTCTAGGCAGTTGCAGATCTCTCTGAAAATAAACGCGAAAGATGGATTAAAAAGTTTAAGTTGCCTTGCAACCGCTCTGTGAATAAAGTTTGTTGAAAAAGCCAAGTGAAGCATGTAAAGTCTTGTATGTAAACACAGTTGCGGTGTTTCAACATTTACAACGGAAATAAACTTGTACCAGCAGCGTGTAAGAAGAAGCCAACCAAATTAGGAAAGAAGTGGGGTTTGGTATATGTATTGGAGTCTCGAAGCTTGTCAACATTAGGTAGAACGTGTAGTTGATATTTGTCGGATCAGATAACTTAACGATAACTTCAAAATGAAAGTAATATGTGCTGGTCTGCCGAAAACCGGAACAAAGACGATAGCATCAGCTTTACGCATTCTCGGCTATTCTGTGTACGACGCTCCAGAGGAATTACTGAAGCAACGCGAGACTTGGGTTGAAATATTCGATGGGAAACACGACAAGAATATATTCAAGAAAATGTACAAGGACATCGACGCTGTAACCGATCTTCCTTCGGTTGCTGTGTGGGACCAAATTCTAGAAGCGTTTCCCAACTCAAAGGTAAATATCATCACCAAAAAGGTTATGTCACATTTCTGTCACTAATTCAAAGCAATGATAAGAAATCTACTTTTCAATCCAGGTGATTCTGATGAAGCGGGATTCGGAAGATCAGTGGTACAAAAGCTTTTACGACACTTTCTCAATACATCCCAGAAGGGTAAGGCCAGAGTTTGTCTGTTGCTGGTTTGTTTGCTTTTGTTTTATCATTGATGGACGGAACGCGTTAAACCCGCATTTGTCTGGTCAACGAGTCGAATCATTTTTTCATACATAAGTGTTTGCCATTTAACGTCATGCTTTTGAACAAGTTGATTGAAAATACCACAGCAGTGTCTGCGGTTCATAAACCGGCGAGTCTGCGCAGCTCAGTTGGTAAGCGCCTGCCCTGGATAGGCTGCTTGTCGTGGATTCGAATCCCACTCCTAACTAGATTTTTCTAGCCCATGCATTGCTGAATAGAAATGCCTGACATTTAGTGTTACACCTTTGTTGGTCTGGCGTACTGTGATTTGTGAAAACAGGGGTTCCTAACCGGGGGTACCCCAACCCCAGGCGGTACAAGACCTGTTACTTGGGGGTACGAGCATTATTGGGGCCAAATAGATAGGTACTGCATCACCACTATGACATCTTAAAAAGCATTGTTTGTTATTCAAACATAAGAACAATAATTATTTCCGGAAAATGCGAAAGCGGGTAGGACAACTGGTTGGTGATTTCAAAGAAGAATCTCTGGTTTAAACAAATTGTTTAATGTTTTAAACAAATGCAAGCTTTGAGGCAAAACTTTACAAAAAAACATGAAATGGTGTTGTACTGAAAAGGAGTTGATTGTGTTCAAATGGATTTAACAGACCTTCGGATGTCCCAATCTTTTCGTCTTCCTGGCCACTCGGCGACTGATGTCGTTTGGGGCATATACAACTTGGTTGCTACTATTGAAAAGCAGAATAGCTTGTTTTGGTCACCCTGCTACTTGTTACAGCACAAACGAGATGCTAGCAAGGTTGGTAACGTTGATCAAAGTTTAACTGATTGAAAAAATATATTTTAAGTCTACATGCCACAAATCTTCTAACGATTTTGTTGCGTAAAATTGTAAAAATATTGCAGCACAACTTAAGGGTAAACGAATGCAATCCTTCTGCGCTTACAAAACATCTGGACAAATGATCTGAGGCAGTAATTCTCAACCTTTGTGATTTCATGGACCTCTTTAATCGATATACAAAGCTAAAATCCTCCACCCGAAATTTAATTCTTAAATAGTATATTTATTGAACAACATTAAGCAGAGAAACTCAGCTATTAATGTGTTATTGCCGTAAACTTGCAATTACATTTCAAACAAATTCCCCCCTTGTGGGGAATTCCCTCCCGGTTAAGAACCCAATTACAATCTCTCTGTGCAAATTTTGTGAACGGTTTTGGACTTAGCATTGACTGCTATTTGTGTGCCTATCATACAGAAATTCGTGTTGAATTTTCGCAGGTCTGCCTACAGGAAACACGAAGCTTACGTTCGTAGTGTTTGTCGCCAAGATCAGTTGCTTGTGTACAATGTGAATGAAGGATGGAAACCCTTGTGCGAATTCCTCGACAAGCCTTTGCCGAAAGAGGATTTTCCTCATCTAAACAAAGACGCCGAAATTATCCACAGTACATTGGGTCTCGAAGCGCTCGATCAGTTTACCCAGGAAATAAAAGGCGAAATAATACAAATGGCAAAAACGATTGGCTTTTGTTTCTTATTACTTGTGTTCTGGATCTTGTGGATGTTGTTGATGTAAAACAAAATTTTGTGTTAACCTGTCTACAGCCACCATTTGTGAAAAGAATCTAATAACAACAATGAAAATGTCTGGTACCCATGTTTCCCCGCCAGGCTTGCTGTAAACTTTTGCTCTCTACCTTCGCAATCTTTTATTTGATACTATACATAATAAATTTATGCTTTAATGTTATGATTCTTTTTGCAATTAAACTGCACAAACCGTCGAATTATAAACCAAAAATAACCCCAAACCCTCTTAGCTATTTCAGCATGTTATAAGTATCACACAACACGCACGATTATAACCGAATCGGTTCCATGAAGCTGCAAAAAATTTTCTTTGACCGAAAAAAAAAAACGCTTCGCCAGACAAATATGACGTATCGCTGTGTCTCATTACGATTCAAGCTGTACTGACGTTGGTTAGACCGGAGGGTGTTGTTGATATGACCTGAAGAAAAATAAAATAGCCCGAAGCTATTGTGCTGCTAAGGGCACAGAGCTGAGAAAACGCCTTGGTGAAATAAATCTATGTAACATTAGTATGAAAGAAGGTCACCAACTTACGACAATATAGAAATCAATTAAAGAAATCACCACCAGAATTACAACAGGAGAGACTGCTTCAAAATTTACTACAGTTGACATTGTACGAGTTAAAGATTACACAGCTGAGAGAAAGCAGGTTTGTTTGCCACCATTCACCGCATAGAAGATTTCTGGTGGTACGTGGAAAAGTGCTTGGTTGAATACTTACTTTATACTGCAGGTTAATGTTTAATGTTTAAAACCCGCCATACAATATTATAAAACGTTGCACACAGCAAAGTATTCTTCTGTAAACATTTACCCACTGGTGGTAGAACATGTCGCACTGTTTCAGCAGTCCGTGGTTCTGCACAGTTTGCATAGAGAAAGTAGGTTTTTGAACCAGCTTCGAGCAGTCAACCGAGAGAATATTTTGTTAACTATTTTAGACAGGCGCACACCTCTGTGTAAATAACCAACTTGCCATTCATGAGCAGTTGTGCATGCAAACACATTAGCGGTGTTTCAAAATTGACAAGGAAAAATAAACTGGTACCAACGTGTAAGTAGAATGTTTGATATTGGTTGGCTTTGGGCTGTGTCTTGGAGGGCTGTGTATTGCTAAAACTTGTAGTTTGTATTTTTGCGTATATTTTATGCTTATAGATGATAAAAATGTTTAAAAAAGTATGCTATGAATATAAGTTTTGATCAGATTTTTGTTGCACATTCGCATAAAAAAACCTATTATAATGCAATAGTATTGGACATATCATTCTGCAATAAAAGAGAACCCCAGAATGAAAGTGATATGTGCTGGTCTGCCGAAAACCGGAACGAAGACGATGGCATCAGCTTTACGCATTCTTGGCTATTCTGTGTACGACGCTCCAGAGGAATTGCTGAAGCAACGTGAGACTTGGATTGAAATATTCGATGGGAAACACGACAAGAAAATGTACAAGGACATTGACGCTGTAACCGATCTTCCTTCGGTTGCTATGTGGAACCAAATTCTAGAAGCGTTTCCCAACTCAAAGGTAAAAACAGTACTTTTCTCCGAGTTTTTTCCACTCAAAGTTCCTATTCCAAGTTAGCCCCGTTTATGGTCTCATAGGATGAAATCTAACTTGAAAGTCACCACCATAAAACAATGTTAAGAAATTTATTTTTAAATCCAGGTGATTCTGATGAAACGGGATTCGGAAGATCAATGGTTCAAAAGTTTTTACGCAACATTCTCAAGAAGTCCTCTGCAAGCAAGTCGATATATTTTTTGTTGTTGCTCAATTATTGGTTTGTTTCATCCTTAATTGGTTGGGCGGAATTTCGGCAGATGGCATAAAAGATTAATAGACATGATTATAGTATAGTGTCATGCTGCTTATAATACTAGGAGGGGCACTTGTATACAGTTTAAAGTATCATTTCTCCCCTTGTAATTGTCGTTCCACCCTGATATCTTGTCGCCATTAGGCTCCCCTCGGTTTTAAAGATTAAACGTTACTTTTACGTTCCTGGTTAACTTACAAGGTAATCTGGTTATATTTCTACATTTTTGCGTTTCAGCTGTCATACTTTCAAACAGGAGGTAATAAATAAAACTAAAAAATATTATATTAGCTGTCACGCAAAAGCGTATGTCATGGAGTATGGACCAAGTATAGCCTTTCTTGTGTTATAAAACTGACGACCAAGGGAATTAAAACTGACGACCACTCGAATACACAAAAAAACATGTAAAAAAAGTGAGTTTTTCATGTAAAAAGTGAAAACTTTGACAGACTTTCGGAAGCCCTAATGTCCAAATCCTCATGGCTATTTGTTGGTTGATGTCGCCCGTCTTGTACAGAAGTTGGGAAGAGCTTGATTTGGCTACTTCGCAAACACTTTCCACATAAATGAAATGGTTACAAGGTTTGTGATTGGAATATGTTGGAACTAAATTAAATGTGCACCTGTTTACTTTTTGTGAATCTCTTTTCTGGAAAGGGTAGATGTTGTTTTCACTCCCTGCACTTTTTGCATCAAATGCTTGGTGCTTTTGAATGAAACTTTTGGCAGATATGGTCGCGGAGTTGTGCCATTTGTTTCGTTTGAACCTATAGCCCCAGTGGTTACTCCGTTATGCTCAAAAGAGCAACCGTTTCTGTAGGTTACTGACCCTTAAAGGCCACAGTTGTTTCCTGCTATCCCCTCAAGTGGTCAGAATTGCATGCAATGTTTTAACTTTTGGTGCACGCCATTGCGGTGTTTACCCCTATTAACCCAGCAGTTACCCTGCTACCCCTTTAAAATGGTCAAGTTATTAAACAATATCTAAATTGGCCAAAAAATATTTGGATTGAAAAACTGGTGGACAGGTTTTGGATATCATAGCAACTACCATATTTTTGTACGCAACCTATCATAGCATGGTGTTGAATTTTTACAGGTCTGCCTACAGGATACACGAAGCATACGTTCGTAGTGTTTGTCGCCAAGATCAATTGCTTGTGTACAATGTGAATGAAGGATGGAAACCCTTGTGCGAATTCCTGGACAAGCCTTTGCCGAAAGAGGAATTTCCTCATCTGAATAAAGACTCTGAAATTATCGACAGCACTCTGGGTCTTGAAACAATGGAAGAGTATTTTCAGGAAATCAGAGATGAAATAGTACAAAGGGCAAAAACGTTCGGTTTTTGTTTTTTAGGATTGATATTCTGGATCTTGTGGATATTGTTGACGTAAAACGTCGTTTCGTTTTAAATCATACACAGCCACCAAATGAAGTATGTAGTTCTAACAGCAGCAAGGAGATGTTTAAAAGCTCCCCATTTCCCCAACACAAATGCCTACAACAATCATGATACTGAAATAGGTACGAAAACTGGTTGGTGATTTCAAAGTGGTGTACCGACATGTAAAAGATTAAGAACCACTGCTTTAAAGTACTTGCCGTTTTTCGTACTTTGTCTTGCATTTCTGTATAGCCTTAATTTTTTGTTTTTATTATAACCAAAAAAAACGAAATCTCTCAGCTATTGCACAATGTTACAAGTATCACGCATGCTTAACAAAATTAGTTCCATAAAGTGACAAAAATGCGACTTGCTGTCTCTGAATTGGTTGTGAATAATATGCAAGTTTTAGTGTTAAGATTCCGGTTTATGTGACTTGATTCCACAAATGTGATACAATAGTTCGCGTTGGGTATTAAAGAAGAAGGCCGCCAATCTTCGAAAACATAGAAATCAAATAAAAAAGTCCTTTGTCGGAACTACAATAGGAGAGGCTGCTTTATAGCATACCATGGTTGATAACCTTGAATGAGTTAATGATTACACAGCTCAGAGAGACGGCGGGTTGGTTTGCAGTAATTTGCAGCATGGAAAGTCTCCTGCAGTTAATATGTTGCTAACCCGTCATAAATATCATTATAACGTTGCACAATATTCTTGGGTGAACAGTTCCTTGATAATTATTTGAAGCAGGCGATTAAAACGATGGTAGCAAATATCACGCTGATTCGGAGTGTTGCCTGTTCTGCACGTCGAAAGCGGGTTTCTGAACTAGCTTCGCGCAGCCAACCGAGAGAACCTTTTATTCATAGTCTAGGCAGTTGCACATCTCTCTGAAAATAACGCGAAAGGTGGATTAAAAAGTTTAAGTTGCTTTGAAATCGAATTCAAGACAGGCTTGTAACCGCTCTGTGTATAAAGTTTGTTGAAAAAGCCAAGTGAAGCATGTAAAGTCTTGTATGTAAACACAGTCGCGGTGTTTCAACATTTACAACGGAAATAAACTTGTATCAGCGTGTAAGAAGAAGCCAACCAAATTAGGAAAGAAGTGGGGTTTGGTATATGTATTGGAGTCTCGAAGCTTGTCCACATTAGGTAGAACGTGTATAGTTGATATTTGTTGGATCAGATAACTTAACGACAACTTCAAAATGAAAGTAATATGTGCTGGTCTGCCGAAAACCGGAACAAAGACGATAGCATCAGCTTTACGCATTCTCGGCTATTCTGTGTACGACGCTCCAGAGGAATTGCTGAAGCAACGTGAGACTTGGATTGAAATATTCGATGGGAAACACGACAAGAATATATTCAAGAAAATGTACAAGGACATCGACGCTGTAACCGATCTTCCTTCGGTTGCTGTGTGGGACCAAATTCTAGAAGCGTTTCCCGACTCAAAGGTAAATATCATCACCCAAAAGGTTATGTCACATTTCTGTCACTAATTCAAAGCAATGTTGAGAAATCTACTTTTAATATCCAGGTGATTCTGATGAAACGGGATTCGGAAGATCAGTGGTACAAAAGCTTTTACGACCATTTCTCAATGCATCCCACAAAGGTAAGGGCAGAGTTTGTCTGTTGCTGGTTTGTTTGCTTTTGTTTTATCATTGGTGGACGGAACGCGTTAAACCCGCATTTGTCTGGTCAACGAATCGAGTCATTTCTTCATACATAAGTGTTTGCCATTTAACATCATACTTTTGAACAAGTTGATTTAAAATACTATAGCAGTGTCTGCGGTTCATAAACCGGCGAGTCTGCGTAGCTCAGTTGGTAAAGCGCCTGCCCTGGTTAGGCTGATTGTCGTGGGTTCGAATCTCACTACTAACTAGATGTTTCTAGCACATGCCTTGCAGAATAGAAATGCCTGACATTTAGGGTTACGCCTTGGCCTGGCGTACTGTAATTTGTGAAAACAAGGGTTCCTAACCAGGGGTACCCCAAACTCAAGGGGTACAAGACCTGTCACTTGGGGGTACGAGCATAATTGGGGCCAAATAGATAGATACTGCATAACATCTATGACATCTTAAAAAGCATTGTTCGTTATTCAAACATAAGAACAATAATTAATCTTTTCCGGAAAATACGAAGGCGGGTAGAACAACTGGTTGGTGTTTTCAAAGAAGTACCGATAAGGAAAAAGTTAAGAATCTCTGCTTTAAACAAAATGTTTAATGTTTTAAACAAATGCTAGCTTCGAGGCAAAACTTGACAAAAAAAGCATGAAATAAACTGGTGTTAAACTGAAAAGGAGTTGATTGTGTTCAAATGGATTTAACAGGCCTTCGGATGTCCCAATCTTTTCGTCTTCCTGGCCACACGGCGACTGATATCGTGTGGGTTATATACAACTTGGTTGCTACTGTTGAAAAGTAGAAACGCTTGTTTTGGTCACACTGCTACTTGTTACAACATAAACGAGATGCTATCAAGGTTAGTATCGTTGATCAAAGTTAAACTGATACAAAAAATATATTTTAAATATTGCAGCACAACTTGAGGGTGAACGAATGCAATCCTTTTGCGCTTACAAAAAATCTAGACAAATGATCTGAGGCAGTAATTCTCAACCTTTGTGATTTCATGGACCGCTTTAATCGATATACAAAGCTAAAATCCTTCACCCGAAATTTAATTCTTAAATAGTATAAACAAATTCCCCCTTGTACACACAGAGTTCCCCTTGTGGGGAATTCCCTCCCGGTAGAGAACCCAATTGCAATCTCTATGTGCAAATTTTGTGAACGGTTCTGGACTTAGCGCTAACTGCTATTTGTTTACCCATCATACAAAAATTCGTGTTGAATTTTCGCAGGGCTGCCTACAGAAAACACGAAGCATATGTTCGTAGTGTTTGTCGCCAAGATCAGTTGCTTGTGTACAATGTGAATGAAGGTTGGAAACCCTTGTGCGAATTCCTGGACAAGACTTTGCCGAAAGAGGAATTTCCTCATCTGAACAAAGACGCCGAAATTCTGCACAGCACATTGGGTCTTGAAGCGCTTGATCAGTTTACCCAGGAAATAAAAGGCGAAATAATACAAATGGCAAAAACGATTGGCTTATGTTTCTTATTACTTGTGTTCTGGATCTTGTGGATGTTGTTGATGTAAAACAAAATTTTGTGTTAACCTGTCTGCATTTAACAAATGTCTGGTACCCCTGTTACCCCGACATGCTCGCTGTAAACTTTCTCTCTACCATTGCAACTTTATCATGTGATGCTATACATAATAAATTTATGCTTCAATCTTATGTTCCTTTTTGCAATGTAAACTGCACAAACCTAAAAATAACCCCAAACCCTCCTAGCTATCAACATGTTATAAGTATCGCACAACACGCACGATTATAACCGAATCGGTTCCATGAAGCTGCAAAAACGATTCAAGCTGTACTGATATGGTTAGACTGGAGGGTGTTGTTGATATGACCTGAAGAAAAATAAAATAGCCCGAAGCTATTGTGCTGCTAAGGGCACTGAGCTGAGAAAACGCCTTGGTGAAATAAATCTATGTAACATTAGTATGAAAGAAGGTCACCAACTTACGACAATATAGAAATCAATTGAAGAAAATCACCACCAGAATTACAACAGGAGAGACTGCTTTAAAAGTTACTGCAGTTGACATTGTACGAGTTAAAGATTAAACAGCTGAGAGGGTAGGTTTGTTTGCCACCATTCACCGCATAGAAGATTTCTGGTAGTACGGAGAAAAGTGCTTGGTTGAATAGTTACTTTATGCTGCAGGTTAATGTTTAATGTTTAAAACTCGCCGTACAATATTATAAAACGTTGCACACAGCAAAGTATTCTTCTGTGAACATTTACCCAATGGTAGTAGAACATGTCGCACTGTTTCTGCAGTCCGTGATTCTGCACAGTTTGCATAGCGAAAGTAGATTTTTGAACCAGCTTGGAGCAGTCAACCGAGAGAATATTTGGGTAACTATTCTAGACAGGCGCACACCTCTCTGTAAATACCAACCTTGCCACACGTTTGAAGTTGTGTATGCAAACACAGTAGCGGTGTTTCAAAGTTGACAAGGGGAAATAAACTTGTACCAACGTGTAAGTAGAATGTTAGATATTGGTTGCCTTTGGGCTGTGTCTTGGAGGGCTGTGTATTGCTAAAACTTGTAGTTTGTATTTCTGCGTATAATTTATGTAGATAACTGAAATGTTAAAAAAGTATGCTATAAATATAACTTTTGATCAGATTTTTGTTGCACATTCGCATAAAAAACCTATTATAATGCAATAGTATCGGACATATCATTCTGCAATAAAAGAGAACCCCAAGATGAAAGTGATATGTGCTGGTCTGCCGAAAACCGGAACAAAGACGATAGCATCAGCTTTACGCATTCTCGGCTATTCTGTGTACGACGCTCCAGAGGAATTGCTGAAGCAACGCGANGTAAACTTTTGCTCTCTACCTTCGCAATCTTTTATTTGATACTATACATAATAAATTTATGCTTTAATGTTATGATTCTTTTTGCAATTAAACTGCACAAACCGTCGAATTATAAACCAAAAATAACCCCAAACCCTCTTAGCTACTCCAGCATGTTATAAGTATCACACAACACGCACGATTATAACCAAATCGGTTCCATGAAGCTGCAAAAAATTCTCTTCGACCGGAAAAAAACGCCTCGTTAGACAAATATGACGTATCGCTGTGTCTCATCACGATTCAAGCTGTACTGACATGGTTAGACTGGAGGGTGTTGTTGATATGACCTGAAGAAAAATAAAATAGCCCGAAGCTATTGTGCTGCTAAGGGCACTGAGCTGAGAAAACGCCTTGGTGAAATAAATCTATGTAACATTAGTATGAAAGAAGGTCACCAACTTACGACAATATAGAAATCAATTGAAGAAAATCACCACCAGAATTACAACAGGAGAGACTGCTTTAAAAGTTACTGCAGTTGACATTGTACGAGTTAAAGATTAAACAGCTGAGAGGGTAGGTTTGTTTGCCACCATTCACCGCATAGAAGATTTCTGGTAGTACGGAGAAAAGTGCTTGGTTGAATAGTTACTTTATGCTGCAGGTTAATGTTTAATGTTTAAAACTCGCCGTACAATATTATAAAACGTTGCACACAGCAAAGTATTCTTCTGTGAACATTTACCCAATGGTAGTAGAACATGTCGCACTGTTTCTGCAGTCCGTGATTCTGCACAGTTTGCATAGCGAAAGTAGATTTTTGAACCAGCTTGGAGCAGTCAACCGAGAGAATATTTGGGTAACTATTCTAGACAGGCGCACACCTCTCTGTAAATACCAACCTTGCCACACGTTTGAAGTTGTGTATGCAAACACAGTAGCGGTGTTTCAAAGTTGACAAGGGGAAATAAACTTGTACCAACGTGTAAGTAGAATGTTAGATATTGGTTGCCTTTGGGCTGTGTCTTGGAGGGCTGTGTATTGCTAAAACTTGTAGTTTGTATTTCTGCGTATAATTTATGTAGATAACTGAAATGTTAAAAAAGTATGCTATAAATATAACTTTTGATCAGATTTTTGTTGCACATTCGCATAAAAAACCTATTATAATGCAATAGTATCAGATATATCATTCTGCAATAAAAGAGAACCCCAAGATGAAAGTGATATGTGCTGGTCTGCCGAAAACCGGAACAAAGACGATGGCATCAGCTTTACGCATTCTTGGCTATTCTGTGTACGACGCTCCAGAGGAATTGCTGAAGCAACGCGAGACTTGGATTGAAATATTCGATGGGAAACACGACAAGAATATATTCAAGAAAATGTACAAGGACATCGACGCTGTTACCGATCTGCCTTCGGTTGCTGTGTGGGACCAAATTCTAGAAGCGTTTCCCAACTCAAAGGTGAATATCATCACGGTCTTTAAAGATTTAACTTATGTCATGCGCTGGCCTTGTAATGTTGAGATGTATTTACTGTATTCAGATGCTTAAGTGGCAATTTTACAGAACTTCATTTCAAAAATATAGGTGTAAATTTCTTGGTGTTTTCTCAGTTTTTAATCTTATCACAAAGGTCTCATGGTCTAAAAAATGTTAGCCAACCGGCAAAGGGTTACTTGGTTTTCGAGCGCCAGTAATTCGAATAAATTGATTTGTGCATTCGCATTCATAAATTGTTAAACAGGTGTTAAAGAACGATTATTCAAAAGGTGTTCGAATAAAAAGATTTATTCGAATATTTTATTTGTAGTCGTGAATTGGTTCAAACCTTTTAAAGTCAGACAATTAATTTTTTTGGAATACAACAAATTAGGGGCAGCGAATAGCGCAAAGCCGGGTTGAAATACAACACAATCTTGAGGCTACAGCACATGGAAGTCACCACTCAAAACTGTAATAAGAAATCTACTTTTATATCCAGGTGATTCTGATGAAACGGGATTCTGAAGATCAATGGTTCAAAAGTTTTTACGCAACATTCTCGATAGATCCCAGAAAGGCAAGTCCAGAATTTCTCTTTTTGCTGTATCCGTGTTTTGTTTGGTTTGTTTTATCATTGGTAGGCGAAACAACACAACCCACGATTGGCCCGGGTTATGTACACGTGTGTTGCTTTTTTATACCANGTAATAAGAAATCTACTTTTATATCCAGGTGATTCTGATGAAACGGGATTCTGAAGATCAATGGTTCAAAAGTTTTTACGCAACATTCTCGATAGATCCCAGAAAGGCAAGTCCAGAATTTCTCTTTTTGCTGTATCCGTGTTTTGTTTGGTTTGTTTTATCATTGGTAGGCGAAACAACACAACCCACGATTGGCCCGGGTTATGTACACGTGTGTTGCTTTTTTATACCATACTTTGGATGAGGTTAGTAAAAACAACGGCAGCAATTCGACTTTCGGCAGATACATCATGAGCCTGTGAAGCTCAGTTGGTAGAAGGTCAGCCCCGGATCGGCTTCAGTCGTGGGTTCGAATCCCACCGCAGGCTACATTTTTTGTGGCTCGCGCCTTGCTGAATTATAATATTTGGCGTTTGGTGTTAAGTGTAAAGAAATTGTTTTTTTGTCGATAGCTGTTAAGCAAAATTACACGAAAAAAACAACTGCGGTTGAGAAATAAATCCATTGATTGTGTTCATATGGATTCGAACCCATGGCCTATTGAACTATGTTGAAAACTAAACGCCCTTCACGTTTACAGCCATATGGAAGCTCAAGCCTTCCTGTCTTCTTGGCCATTTGCCGATTGATTTCACCTGCAATGTATAGAACTTGGTTGGTGCTGGTGAAATGTAGGAGAGCTTGTTTCGGACATTCTGCTAATCGTTTCGACATTAATGAGATGCTAGCAAGGTTGGTGCAACTTTAATCAGAAACGTTTAATTTAACAGCAAAAGGCAATAATAATTTGTGAGCTGCAGACAGTGCACATTGTTTCGACCTGTAAAGTCTCATCAGTGCAGCTGTTGACAGGACGTTGGCCGTTTAGGCTAGTCTAGCCAAATTACGTTCGGCACTCCAGAGTAACAAGTTGAAAAGCCATGACTCACGTCATCTGTTCGTCTACAGGCTTTTCAGCCTGATACTCACAACAAACTGTTGAATTTTCGCAGGTCTGCCTACAGAAAACACGAAGCATATGTTCGTAGTGTTTGTCAGCAAGATCAGTTGCTTGTGTACAATGTGAATGAAGGATGGAAACCCTTGTGCGAATTCCTCGACAAGCCTTTGCCGAAAGAGGAATTTCCTCATCTGAACAAAAACTCTGAAATCATGCACAGTACTCTGGGTCTTGAAGCGCTAGATCAATTAGTCCAGGAAATCAGATGTGAAATAATACAAAGGACAAAAACTTTTGGCATATGTTTCTTATTACTTGTGTTCTGGATTTTGTGGATGTTGTTGATGTGAAACGTAATTTCATTTCCCCTGTATACAGCCATTCGATTCCCACCTATAACGTAACGTTATTCACAATTGTCATTTATTGTTACACTCTTCATGTTGATGCAAACGAAGTTTTATTTGGTTTGGGGAGAAGTTCCTTCGCATAAGGGTCAAAACGCTGAGATTTTCAACAAAAAAGAATTGAATTATTATTCTATTCTTCTGTGTAGAATAAATACACAATATTTGCCAGAGAACTTGTATTCAGTGGCTGTGTATGCACTGATGATGACAACAGCGATTGTTCAAACATGTGCATCACAATGTATTCACCATACACAAGCTCTATGGCGGTTATGCTTTTTTATGCAACTTTTAAAGTCTGTGTCTTGTGAAAATACATACTTTTGCAACAATTGTTTAATTTTTTTTCTGCGGTTTGTTATTCGTTTTTACTCTCTCGAATACTGATCGCAGCCAAGCCGATGCAACTTGTCATGATTAGGGCGGCGCCTATGACGCTGTACAACGATGGTACAACACCCAAAAACAAATATTCAAGCAAGAATGCAAACACAACTTCACTGGTACACACAATAGTCACAGGTCCTGCTGCGCCGTTTTGCAGTGCCAGGGTAACGAGTACAGCGTTTAAAAGCGCCGCAAAGGCCGAGAAAAACATAACGAGGATGTCGCTTAAGCACGGTATAACGAGTTCTTTGGTTAAAAACACTGAAACAATGGAGATAACAAAGCCACAAAGTGAAAAATAGAAAAGAAAAAGACTGAAATGAACTTTATTGCCCATTTTTCGGATAGCAACCATCGCTATTGCAGACAGCACGGCAGCAGTTATAGCCAAGATAATGCCCAGTGTACGGTTACTGCTTGTAGAGTGCAGATTTGTTTCTTCGTTGCCAAATATGAAAGGTGGACGGGCGATTAACACCAAACCTGCAAGCGCCAGAATTGAAAAGCAAACGTCAGATAAACGACATGGCTCTGGAAAACAATGAAAAATTGTTAAGTCGTAAAAACAAAAAAACGTATTTTTTCATCTTTTTGCATAAAATTCTGTCAAGAATTTCAGTGTTGTTTTAAATTATGATGCAACGGTCTTGCGTTGGTGATATTAGTGGTATCAATTTATTTAAGATGCTGTTTCGAACTAAAACCCTCCTCATACTGCGTTAAGTTCTTCTATTGAGGGGAATAATAATTAGTAAGTTGCTGAGAGGAGGCACAGAAAATATGTTTGAAAGGCACCGCTTTAAAGAAACACTATATGCAATGTAGATGTTGTTTACTGTAGGACAACCCTTTATTTATGTTGATTTCTTTAAAAAACCCTTACCTTTTATGAAAATACAAGCAAAGAATCCCACCAACACAACGTAAGAAGATAGTATAGCAACAGC
>QXVZ01003126.1:0-17593 GCA_008931825.1 Phallusia fumigata
AATCCTACAGAGACTTTAGATTCTAAAAGATCCGACTTATAAAACAAACTTACAATCATATATAATACCAAAGAAATTTGGTCTTGAAATATTTCAAACAGAGCCCAGTGGCATCCTGCAACTGACCCCTACGCTAAAACTTTCTTGATCAATCAGGAGATTTGTGTATTTGGACTCGTTTATACCCTGCACCTCCAAGAGGGGCACTGCATCTTTTTGACAACTCTTGTCAGGGGCTGCTTCTCTACAACTAACCAAATGATCTAGGTTGCACAATTTGTCTGTTTGTTTCATTTTTATCCTCGGTAGGCGGAGCAACGCCTAAGTGCGTTATGCTTTTCGTCAAGTTAACTGCCTCCTTGCAGTTCCGTTGGATTTTTTTGGTTCGTTTTTTTCTCTTCCGATAAGTTGATAACTTTAACTTTGCTCCAACCCATCGGGTTCCACTGGGTTGGGGCAATGTCGCCAAATTTCTTGCTCAGAACAACATAATCGACCGAGACAGGATTAGAACCCCCAACCGTTCGATCACAAGGCAGTCGCACTAACCGCTCGGTCATCTTGTCAACTAAAATTCTGTTATATGGAGCAATTGTTTCAAACTTCAAGCGAAACAACAAACATTCCAAACTGTCTGATACTTTTGTACAACTTAAAGTTTTAAATTGGGTTTACTAACCGGTCCTTGGCACACAACCGTGACGAGGTATTCAAATCGCTTACAACGGCAAAAACTTCATCCAAACATTCAAATTTTTACACGTGGTTTGGCAAAAACAAATTTTACCCGGCGATCACGGTTGATTACACAGAGCTCGTCTAGGGAACCCGCTAAGATCGCATCCACAAGCTGCAGGGTTTTGTGCTCAGTAACTGTGAAGATCCGATTTCAAGCTGCTGGAACCACTTGCGTATAAAACAATGGGACCGTGTACAAAAAATAACATCTTGTTTGTACAAGTTTTTTAAAAATCGAACATATTACAAGTCAAATTCAAAGACTTTGTACGGTTCAATGAACTAGAGGCGGGCAATCTTAACATTCAGAGAGCCTATTGGGTCTATTTTATTAAATGAACCACTCTAGGGGGCCACAAACTCTACACGATCACAACGTAAATTCAGCAGAACTTTTATATCGGCTGCTGTAGACCTCTGCTTTACTAACAGTAGTATTGTGGTATGTCGTAACCATAATAATTGCAGCGCAAATTGTGTCAATCACATTTTTGGGGTCACGGGAGCCAGACAGATGAAAGATCCAAAGGTTGCCAACTTCTTAATTAAACAACTATGGGCACATTGGCAAATTAAACTCAGATAGATAGATAAATCTAGTGCAAATAACGATGAAGGTGGGACAACTTTTGGTAAAATGACGAAATAGATTGTGATTCAGCTCATTTCGAAAAACATGTGGTTCTGTAACGAAAAACAAAAACGTCAAACTAAAATATGCGTCAACAATACGGTACAGAAAGCGTACTGACCAGTAAGAATGCAGCAGCAATGAGCATCGCACGAAAATTGGGACCTATTGGTCGTTTAACTGCAAAACAATTTGAAATGTTGTAAATATTGGTGGGCTTTTTATTTCTGCCTACAAGTTGTCATGTTATTAAACTGTAATTTTATTTAGTCACGAACGTGGCCTCGGACATTTCCTAAAATTTGATTACAAATTCTGTAAATACACAAAAAATTTTGAAACTTTTGCATCTATTAGGTTATGCTTACTTTGACACAGTATGCATATATTAAGAAGATGACGACTTTCACTTTTAAGGACTTTGCCTACTTTCTGGTTTGTATAAATGTGTTTTGTGACGTAGTGGTGTTTTTACAGCGCTGTTTATATTTTGCGAATGAATAGTTATTGTGACTGTCAGAAATTTTGACATTTCAGCATGCTAACCCTTGCCAAGGTCTGCGTACAGGAGATAGATCAACAGTCCTGGATTGTCGTACTATTACAAAATCAGTATGCATTGTGGACGACCATACAGTTGACCGCCTGAACCTTGCTGGGAGCCAGTTTAAAGCATAACCGTGCAAACTTAGCCGCCAATATACCCGACTGGTTGGTGAGACTGCCTTGTGCTCGCAAGGTTGTGGGTTCTAATCCTGTCTCGGTCGCTGGTTTTTCCCTGAGTAGGAAACTTAAGCGACATTGCTCCAACCCAATAGAACCCACATGAGTTGAAGCAATTTGAAGTCTTTAAAAATCAGCTTTCAAATGTTGAAAAAAAACTGCAATGAGGCAGGTAGTTCAACGGTGAACTCATTGTGAACATGGCGCATTCAGGCGTTGTTCCGCCCATCGAATATAAAAAAATGAAACAAACAAACCAAAAACTTGCTAAATGACTTACATGTCACACCAAAATGTTCGTGGTCTTCATT
The DNA here is from genome assembly GCA_008931825.1 of Phallusia fumigata. Lineage (NCBI taxonomy): Eukaryota > Metazoa > Chordata > Ascidiacea > Phlebobranchia > Ascidiidae > Phallusia > Phallusia fumigata. The sequence goes on from QXVZ01003126.1 coordinate 2,404, forward strand.
AGTCTCCGCCTGATCCGACTCAACCCAACGTTTCCATATCTCAGCCACAACCTCCCCTTTATCTTCAGATATCACCTTGACAGAAAACACGCACATGATTAAATAAACAAAAATTCTTCATGTGTTTTTGAAACCTTCAAATTTTTGTAAAGGTTTTTATTAGAAAGAATTGGTTGAACATGGTTTACAAAACGTTGTCACGGGAATCAGTTAGAAGATAAAAATTGCCAGGTTCGCGTGTTTGATTCGGTCACCTCTGGTTTCACCGGATATTAAACAAAATCACGTAAAGCAAATCCATCGATTTGCTCTAAGTTACACTCGAAATGTAGTTAAATTTATCTAGGTGAACTGAATTGTGGACAGCTAGACAAACACAAGCAAAATGTGCTGTTTCGCCCAAGGACAAAAGAAAAAAGGTAAAAAGATGATCAAAACCATTACAGACACTAGTTTATTTACGTCGAATGACATGTCGGTGAGGCAACGGCAGGTGAGGCAGGGTCCAAAAATTGTCCATTTCTCATCGGTCAAGTTGGTTACGATCGAGAATTTTTCTTTCCACAAACTCCAGCTGTAAACAAGGCCACCAGGTGGCACTATTAAGCAAAGCAGAGTCATATTTTACATGGTGCTATTGTTAAGCTTTTCCAAACTTTGTGTGGTGGCACCTTGGGTGCCTATTGACCTACATTTTGATTGGCCGCAAACAAGGATTCAATCTGTCACTGATGTAGGAAACAAGCTTTACCTACGATCAGCGGCAGAACAAACAAATACTTTAGACAATAGAAGGTTTAAGCGAGTTTAGAGCAAGATTTGTGCAGCCAACCGTTTTCAAGTTACTACAATTTCAAACACAGCTAAAACATATAGATCGCCTTTAGTTGTGTGTAAAGAGTTAGTTGGAAAAATTAAAGCAAATTCCAACTAAGTTGATGTGTAGTTTTGGCAATTTCGTAACACTTGGTTACAGTTGACTGCCCAAAACTGGTTAAACCTCATGTAACCATGTCATATGTTAGACTAATGTTTATTGTAAATTTCCAAAGTGGTTAACAAGGGTCAAAGCGCCCAATGGGAATTTCTTCTGCTTCTAATACGAAAAGAGAATGGAGTTATTGTAGAAGTAATATACACGCCTACGCATGTTTAACGGGTTTCTCGCGCCACAAGATCGTTTCTTGGTTTGGGAATTGAGAATTTCTTCCCGAAGATATCAAAGCAAAAGCACGGGCGCTTTTCTCGTGGCGTAAATATTCATTTTTTCGTGGTTGATCCAATTGCGTCAAGCTCACTGCTTTGTGTGTAGAGAAGTTAATTTAATCTAATAGCAGATCCGGATCTAACCGGAGCCCGCAAACCGGTTTGAACCTCTTTACACCGGGAAACGAGTAAATCGATTTAAGATGACAGTTATGAACTGGTTTATATCGGACATTTTTTGTTTGTTATGAATTGTTTAGTGCACTGCGCGTAAACTTTACCGAACCGGTTCTAAGAATATCGAACCGGAACCATGTCAAGCCGGTTCGAACCGGATTGTTTTGATAAACCGAAGACCGAATGGTGTTTCAAATTTTTATATTAATCTAGTTTTTACCCAAACGGAACCCACACACTAAAGCAAGGTTTTTATTAGAGTTTCTAACTAGTATCAGCAATTGGTAAAACAATTAGGTACATACAAGGAAAACATGTTTGATTTTTGCTGAAACCGGAACAAAATATCAAAAATCTAGGTTTTAATATTTAACTTAACCGTTTAATCATCGTACCCCGCGGCAGCAAGATTCGTAACATCGAGAGCTGGTCTTAACTGGTTGATAACAATCAGTTTGCACATTTTATTTNAAAATCAGTATGCATTGTGGACGACCATACAGTTGACCGCCTGAACCTTGCTGGGAGCCAGTTTAAAGCATAACCGTGCAAACTTAGCCGCCAATATACCCGACTGGTTGGTGAGACTGCCTTGTGCTCGCAAGGTTGTGGGTTCTAATCCTGTCTCGGTCGCTGGTTTTTCCCTGAGTAGGAAACTTAAGCGACATTGCTCCAACCCAATAGAACCCACATGAGTTGAAGCAATTTGAAGTCTTTAAAAATCAGCTTTCAAATGTTGAAAAAAAACTGCAATGAGGCAGGTAGTTCAACGGTGAACTCATTGTGAACATGGCGCATTCAGGCGTTGTTCCGCCCATCGAATATAAAAAAATGAAACAAACAAACCAAAAACTTGCTAAATGACTTACATGTCACACCAAAATGTTCGTGGTCTTCATTAGTCTCCGCCTGATCCGACTCAACCCAACGTTTCCATATCTCAGCCACAACCTCCCCTTTATCTTCAGATATCACCTTGACAGAAAACACGCACATGATTAAATAAACAAAAATTCTTCATGTGTTTTTGAAACCTTCAAATTTTTGTAAAGGTTTTTATTAGAAAGAATTGGTTGAACATGGTTTACAAAACGTTGTCACGGGAATCAGTTAGAAGATAAAAATTGCCAGGTTCGCGTGTTTGATTCGGTCACCTCTGGTTTCACCGGATATTAAACAAAATCACGTAAAGCAAATCCATCGATTTGCTCTAAGTTACACTCGAAATGTAGTTAAATTTATCTAGGTGAACTGAATTGTGGACAGCTAGACAAACACAAGCAAAATGTGCTGTTTCGCCCAAGGACAAAAGAAAAAAGGTAAAAAGATGATCAAAACCATTACAGACACTAGTTTATTTACGTCGAATGACATGTCGGTGAGGCAACGGCAGGTGAGGCAGGGTCCAAAAATTGTCCATTTCTCATCGGTCAAGTTGGTTACGATCGAGAATTTTTCTTTCCACAAACTCCAGCTGTAAACAAGGCCACCAGGTGGCACTATTAAGCAAAGCAGAGTCATATTTTACATGGTGCTATTGTTAAGCTTTTCCAAACTTTGTGTGGTGGCACCTTGGGTGCCTATTGACCTACATTTTGATTGGCCGCAAACAAGGATTCAATCTGTCACTGATGTAGGAAACAAGCTTTACCTACGATCAGCGGCAGAACAAACAAATACTTTAGACAATAGAAGGTTTAAGCGAGTTTAGAGCAAGATTTGTGCAGCCAACCGTTTTCAAGTTACTACAATTTCAAACACAGCTAAAACATATAGATCGCCTTTAGTTGTGTGTAAAGAGTTAGTTGGAAAAATTAAAGCAAATTCCAACTAAGTTGATGTGTAGTTTTGGCAATTTCGTAACACTTGGTTACAGTTGACTGCCCAAAACTGGTTAAACCTCATGTAACCATGTCATATGTTAGACTAATGTTTATTGTAAATTTCCAAAGTGGTTAACAAGGGTCAAAGCGCCCAATGGGAATTTCTTCTGCTTCTAATACGAAAAGAGAATGGAGTTATTGTAGAAGTAATATACACGCCTACGCATGTTTAACGGGTTTCTCGCGCCACAAGATCGTTTCTTGGTTTGGGAATTGAGAATTTCTTCCCGAAGATATCAAAGCAAAAGCACGGGCGCTTTTCTCGTGGCGTAAATATTCATTTTTTCGTGGTTGATCCAATTGCGTCAAGCTCACTGCTTTGTGTGTAGAGAAGTTAATTTAATCTAATAGCAGATCCGGATCTAACCGGAGCCCGCAAACCGGTTTGAACCTCTTTACACCGGGAAACGAGTAAATCGATTTAAGATGACAGTTATGAACTGGTTTATATCGGACATTTTTTGTTTGTTATGAATTGTTTAGTGCACTGCGCGTAAACTTTACCGAACCGGTTCTAAGAATATCGAACCGGAACCATGTCAAGCCGGTTCGAACCGGATTGTTTTGATAAACCGAAGACCGAATGGTGTTTCAAATTTTTATATTAATCTAGTTTTTACCCAAACGGAACCCACACACTAAAGCAAGGTTTTTATTAGAGTTTCTAACTAGTATCAGCAATTGGTAAAACAATTAGGTACATACAAGGAAAACATGTTTGATTTTTGCTGAAACCGGAACAAAATATCAAAAATCTAGGTTTTAATATTTAACTTAACCGTTTAATCATCGTACCCCGCGGCAGCAAGATTCGTAACATCGAGAGCTGGTCTTAACTGGTTGATAACAATCAGTTTGCACATTTTATTTAAGCTGTGATGTTTTATTTGTTTTGAGCCGACACCTGAGGTAAGTACACAGTGGCTTAACTGCTGTGGTTTTTTGCAACTTTGTAATTCTTTTCCTGTCGAACGCACCTGGTATTTTGAGTTGGAGTTCAGCTGTTTCTTCGTGGCAAAGCTAAAAATACGTCGGCGACACATAACACTACAAAACTGTTTGTTTCACAAACCTGGGACAATCTACACAATCCTAAGTTATGTGGTATATTCAATTTACGTAATAGGGCTACTGCGGCGAGAAAGGCGGCGATACGACAACTTTTCTGACGAATGTACGGCTAAATCAGGTACTGATGTCACAGTTAGATCGTGTAGCCGCAGCGTTTAACCTTGACCCACCAATTGTGCCCTTTACTTTTTCGCGCTACTTAATGTTTTAACGTTGCGTAGCTATCTCTGCCTTTATAATTATGTTTTTGCTGTTATCTCTTTTACACAGCGCAGCGAAAAAAACTTAACACAAGTCAACTCAGAAGATCTTTGTCTTGTTATCCCATTTGTAACTCACCCAGATAGAGCATATGAGTGGGTGTGTGTGTGGGGGGAGGGGGATTTCCATACATTGTTCTTAGACACAAAGCTACGACTCACCATCGAAACACTAACATATAATGGTCATATGTTGAAGCTTATTACACAATAAAACATTATGAAGTCTTAATTTTTGTTTCAATAGTCAAATATATTTGCAAATATTAGGAGCCCCATGCACTTAGATTCTATACCTTGACATCGTTTACATGTTACTTCTTGTTTAAACTGATGGTGTCGTTTGTTTGGCGGAATCGATTTTTATCATTCGCAATAAGAATTACACAGACTGATTTAAGTGTGCAGTAAGATTCTGTTCTATTACACTTCATCCGAAACCGGATTCGAATGCAATAAGCACCCGTTGTTCAAGACGATTTCCGCACTAATTAACCTTTGACCTTAAATGGGTTTCTTCCGCCTTAAAAGGATTTTTCTTGGGGGTCGTTCGCCCAGAGATAAGCGAATTATTGGAAATAAAAAGTTTCTGTGCAAAACAGCATCAACTTCGACTTACTTTTGTGCCACCTCGCCGATCTCTACGTCACCGGGGTTTCTGACGCGCATGCGCATTAGAGCACACCCGCAGCAACACCAGCACGCGTCATCGCACCGCACAGGCCGCTCAAAGTGCATCACTGGATTCCCTTCTTTATCTTCCACCGTCATTGAGTAAGACCTTGCCGGGCCGCAACAATGCACACAACAACATGATGATTCTGCAAACATTAAATTTTTAAGGAATATAGAGTGGCTGCTGAACCCCCGTAAAAACGTAAGGTCGTTGGTTCTAATCTCGGATCAAACTCTTAAATCATGGAATGGAATTTTATGAGTTAAGGGGAGACCAGTGGTCCAAACCTTTTATTATTGTTTTAGATTACTTCTTGTTTAGTAGGGGAAAGTTCAAAAATAGATTACTTCTTGTTTACTAGGGGAAAGTTCAATAATAACCAAACAGGGAATTAATTTAGTGTTTCCGGTTTTGTGTGTGTCCAAAATACTCAAAAAAACGACACAACTGTTTTAGCGCAACCAAACTTTAGTCCCGCACTCATCATGAGATCAGTAGTTATGCGTTTTTTACGGATACGGGCTGGGTATATCTACGGCAGCCTAATGACATCATTCAGGGTTGTTAACGAAACTCAAGCGAGCCTATTAAAATGTAGTTTGAAGGCTTTTTGTGGGTAATTGCTTTCTATTTTTAGTTCACGCGCGATCAAAACCCTAGCGTTGGTTGTTGAGTTGAAGATACGATCATAATTAACTACCTAAAATGTTGTTAAATTTTACTTCATAAAATCGCGTTTGACAAGTAATGCACTTTTGAGCCTCTTACATAACACTGTAAGATGTTAATCCCATATCACTTTAAAACAGTGTCGGTATATATAGATAACACTCTGTCGACCCTGTAAATTACCAACCTTCTTTTGCTGTGTAGATAAGATTTCCATGTTGGTCGGTGACCTTGTACTGGTGCACGCCCTTGCAGATCGTCCCTGTCCAAAAAAGTGATACCGCACATTAAATAAACTGTGTTTGTAATTCTTAAACCACTGCAGAACATTTCCACTAAAAGTTATACACACACTTCATGGCGACGACGTTTACATTTTTTGTGGAAATATATGTTATATCTTTTAGTGAGAGCTTAGCTTACTCCCAAAAATTGCAGTTATTTGTAGTCAGTAGGTTGAGCTTTCGAATCCCGGTCAGACCTTACAAAAAAAATAATTTTTAGAAAAAGAAAACTCCTGTGAGTTGAGTTGAGTTTATTTCGCTTGGTGAAAAAATTCTTAGCGACACAATTGCACTAAAACAATCACCGGGGGGGAAATAGCTGCGCAACGTTGAGACGTTATGGAGCGCGGAAAAGTGAAGGGCACAATTGGTGGAACAAGGTTTAACGCGCTGCAGCTTCACCGTAATTATAAGGCGTTATGTGGTATTAAATGTTTCTGGTGTTTTTTATAGGTCAGTTTTTTCGCTGCGACGTCTTTGGAATAATTAGTTTGTATTGTTAATAAATTAGTGTGTTTAAAAGCAAAAATTGCTACGAATTTTTGTGTAACGCCAAAATTAAAATAACCCGCCAGAAGTCGCGAAGCTCAGTTTCAGAACCACTGGTGTAAGACAACATTTTGGAAGCCCTTTGAAGTTAAAAATGTGGAAAACGGAAATAGGCCTTCGAAAATGCAACGAAAAGGACAGTTTGAAAATGAACCAGTCATTAGAACAAACCAGGGGTTGGGAACCATTTTCAACCGACGGGCCAAAACCAAGTTTCAATTTTGAACTTGCACAACTAGGATCTCTTCGCTGTGTCATAAGCAAGCAGTTTGTCTACGGGGCAGATGATTTTGCAAGGCGGTCCGGATTTGGACTTCGGGGCTTAGCTTGCCGACCCCTGACATAGACTATACATGCCTTGTTCAGTCTACCAAAGATAGGGTTGCCAACTCTGTTAAGCGTCAATAAAGGACAAAAAAATCGGTTGGCATTTCTGATAATAACATGACAATTTGGCATTACTAGTAAAAGTTTTCTTATCTAGATTTCATTTGTAACTAATTACAGCTCAATTTTGTGACGGGCCTCATTACTGCCTTGTTGTATAATTTGCCATATTTGTTTTGGTGCTTTGTGAGTCTCTGTTCAGAAATTAAACTACCAGTCAAAACGATTTTGAAATAAAGGACAAGGACAAATAAAGCTGAATAAAGGATTGTCCTTTGAAATATTAGACAGTTGGTGACCCTAACCAAAGATGAAATGTTACAAAGAATTCACCTCCTCGTTTGACGACACGGGTTATCCGGATTTCTTCAGCTCCGACCAAAGCGTCGAAGCCTCGTTGGATCCCGTTGCTGGTTTTGCTTAACTTTGGAATGTTGATTCCGTCGTCCAAATGTTTTTCCCGGAAAATCGACTGACGCGGTTCCATCGAAATCATAGTGCGGCAGCTAAAATCGGCCTTCTGCGGGCAGTGTTAAAGATTACAAATGCAATTCTAAAACCTCAATTAAGAAAACGCCTCCTTGAAAATTATTTTAAACATGGAAATCAAAAATTGGAACAAACTTTTACGAGTATTACTACATTGATCGGATGATAGACTTTTATCTATCTCTGCAACGTTAACGAATTTCGTTTGTAAAAGACACGTTCGTTATAGCTGAGTTGTTCCAGCCTTTAAAAACCGCCAAAAAGTATTTCAAGCACTTTTATTCTTAATTGGTTCTTTAATTTTTGCTCTTCGGCCAAATAGTATTTTTGTCTGATTTATTTTTGCTAAAAAGTTTTAACTGCAAAAAAATTACCCTAAATTCGGTTAAAGAAGGATTAAGAGGGGTACATCTCCACCCTTGCTGTCCTTTAGCCTATAATCACAAAGAAACGCAACTTATATTGGACTTCAAGAACGAATCTCTAATTTTGTCGACTCAAAACGCATCAAAAGATTGCACTTAACTGGCAACTGTGGACTCAACACACATTTTTGTGACCCAACAACTTCTTTTAGCCTGTAAAACAAAAATATATTTTCGTCGACTAAAAACTCACCAAAAAGTTATTCAGTGCTAGCTGTAGGACTCGACACACCGTTACTGTCAACTGACCAACACACAAAAGCGCTAAAATTGTGTTGTCAACGTTTTTGGACAGATTAACGGCTTGTTTCCATTTTGGTTTTCTTTTCAGACCGCGAATGATTGTGTACACAGCGGACTGAGGGTGAAACAACTTTTCGATAAAATCGCGCCGCTGGAAGCGACGATGCTTTGTTAAGCTCGGTGTTGTGGCAACTGTAGTTTGGGGTTTCGACGGATTAAACTTGTATACGTTCGCGTGTGTAGATTTCCTAGTGATAAGCATATTTGATCCGTGATAACATTTCCTCGTCATGTAATGNAGGGTGGAACAACTTTTCGATAAAATCGCGCCGCGGAAAGCGACGGTGCTTTGTTAAGCACGGTGTTGTAGCAACTGTAGCTTGGGGTTTTGACGGATTAAACTTGTATACGTTCGCGTGTGTAGATTTCCCATTGATAAGCATATTTGATCCGTGATAACATTTCCTCGTCATGTAATCGAGAAAAAGGCTTTAACCTCTCCAGACTGTAGGTTTCTAGTTTACGCAGTTTGTGTACACATAGCTTTTATCCATTTAACTTTTAACAACCTATTTCTAACATCTCATCGTAATTTTCGTGATTCACCATTACAAAACGATGTTGTTGTTTGTTTGTTTTACTATTTCTTGTATAATCACTTCACCCCTCGACAAGTAAACTTTTGGTTTCCAAGCTTTTTTGGTGCCTGCCCTCTTCTGCACATTGTGGCTTCCGGAACTTTTCGTTCCTATCATACTGGACAAGAAGTGATGGGAAGTAATATTAAAAGGTTTGGAACCACTGGTCCAATCAAAAATGAAATACTACACTTACTATTAGGAACTAAACTATTACGTGGAAATTTCGCTCAACTGACAAAATTTCTACCCGGTTGGGAACCACTGCCCTTGGGTTGGAAAAGTTTCTCTTAAAATACAAAGTGGAAATTCCTTCCCTACAAAATTCCTTTTGGTTGGGAAACACTGTTTAAACATATCGTGTTGCCCACAGAAACCATGCCCTCGCGACCAAATTTCTTCACATGTCGGCACTCTGTCGAATTTTTGCATGACGTAATCGCGTAATTCAACTTCAGTTGGAGATTTGATACCCCAAACGAGGGGGGGAAGGCAATATAAATTACCAAGTTGCAGCATTTGGCAAAAAAACAACAATGAAACACGTTACATAAATCTGTTCATAACTTTGAAAATGTGCCCAAATAGTTCCTGATATAGGCTTTACGCAACTAACGTTACGTGCATAATACTGGAGTGTCTGCTGCAAGTCGACTGTATCACTGATGAGTGATAATGGGTTAAGTTATTACTGCAACGTTTAGTGAATATAGCATGTCGCTTTACAGGGCTTTTAGGTAAGCGCCGTTTTAAATACTACTTTTCATTGAAATGGAATTTAAACTGCAAGGCGGGGCGCCTCAAAATTCTAAAAGGTGGTTTATTTTTTTGTACTAATAAACTTAAAAGGTTTAAATAGGTGTGTACAAGTGCTGTTTTATATATTACTTCTCTTTAATATGGTATTTACGACATACGGCGGGGTATCGCAAAATTCTTAGCTTAAACCCCGACCCCCCTTGGGTGAAACTTTTGTAGCGGCCCTGAAACCGAAATGCTTTGCTGCTGCGAGGTTTGCGGTAATCGCGGGGTTGAGGGCAAAACAAACCTATGCGAACTTTCGTTGAGTTGTTTGTGGACTGTTGTTCATCGCACACAAGCCGGAAAGCCGATAACGAGACGATTTTAAAGTAATTAAGCCCGATAAGCAATCAGCACCTGTCCTGAAGATCGATGGTCGGGTCTCGGAATTATGTTCAAGGATTTAATTAATCCCGCGTCACTCGCCAAAGATGGATGATTTCCTGCTTTAAAGTTTGAGCGCTTTCACAGAAAACTAAATTTTAAACAACAGAATGTTTTTGGGTCGCTTTTTTACCTTTTGCTTAAGGCTTCGATTTTTGCGCTTAACTGAGAAGTTAATTACTGATTTCACTGATTTCAAGTATTGAAACCAGTGGTTCCCAACTTTTCATGAATTTTCCCCTTATTTTGGAATTTTTTATCTCTCCCCTACTCAGCTACAAGGTGGAAATCCCACTCTTAACTTATAAGTACCCCCTCGTTGGGAACCAACGGTTTAAACCTACACAGAGTTTTTTGCAATACATTAATTACAGAGCTCTGTATGACGCTGGCGTTTTGTTTGATCAAAAAACTGGATAACCTTATAACTGTTTAAACCGACAATTAGTTACAATTAGTTTTGTTGATCTTTTTTGAATAAAAGATTTTCGGTTTTCTGGGCGGGAAAATATTTCTACACAAACAAAAAATTTAAAAAGTCAGAAAGGTTCTTGGTTGGATCATCATCGCTTTTAGATCTCCGCTTCAATAACCACCTGTAGGTCAGTTTAAATTCACCTTCAAGAAAACAGTTAAACTGAATCAAAATGTTTATTGCTGTATGGTCTACGGTTTTGGCACTTAGAATGTTAATTCTGTTTGCGCCAACTTTCAAAACAACATCAGAATTTCACGTTTACGCAACTATATACTTCCGTACTTCCATATAAGATGATGTTCCCCCGAGCAGTAGCGTTTTGTTTGTATTGAATATCCACTTCGTTTTGCCCACCTGGTGCCGATAGGTCAGAGGTCAGATGGCACGCACGTTTTCCGACAAAATTAACTGCCAAAACCGCCGCCAGGTGCGCCAAATACAAGCTCACGTGACCAATAACCGCTTATTGTCGCCGAGTGAAAGTTTCAAAACTTGCTTTGGCTGGAAGCTGAAGGAATTCAATGACCGCATGGTTCCAACAGGAATGTTTTCCATGACTTTGGCTCAGTGGTTCCTAACCGTGGAGGAATTTCAACTTTATAGTTCAACAATTCATGAAAAGTGTAGCATTTCTTTTCAGGTAGACCAGTGGTTCCATACCTTTTAACATGACTTTACGTCACTTCTTGTGTGGTAGGTGAGAAGTGAAAAGTTCCAAAACAAGTGGAAATGCCTTTAAAAAGGTTGGGAAAAGGCATTCCAGATCAAATGGGGCCTTTTCGGGCGCTCCAATTTTGACACGCCCTGTAAGTTGGACATGTAAATTATAATTTTGGAAGTAATTTTTAACGATGGTTTTGGTCAGGAGACGTTTTGTCTGCGTTTCTATCTTCTAAAAATGGATGAAACAAGTCTCAATTGGAAGATTTTAATCTCAAAATACAAAAACATCATTTGGGAGTTTTGATTGCTTTAAATCATTGCCATAGAAATAAAAACAAAAAAAATACGCTATTATGGCGTCTTTTGTCTTTACATAATCAGCAACTAATTGCCTACCAACTTAACACGTTTAAAGACTTTCTAAACGTCTTCAATTTGTGGAATTTTGTGATTTATTTTTGTCGCATTGTATTGCGCTAAATACCATCGCTTTTGCATACCTGCAATTAAAACTTAATTATGATGAATTGTCCTCAAAAACCGCAACTCGCATATTTTAAGACGACTGGAAATACCAAGCCTAAGCCTAAGCACCTGATATTTACCTAATGAGAGGAGGTTATATCTACGGCAAAGGCGAAATTATTCATCTGGAATGTAGATTGAGATAATTGGCGTTTTTAAATACGCATTTTGTGTTATCCCGCAAGTTGAACTTCGAAATCAGCGAAAGCGCTTGCTTATATCTACGACGTTTGAAATTATCTGATGCTTATATCTACGGCAGAACGCGACCATCAGCCCGCCACCTGAAGAGAGAGATCTTTGTCGAACGAAAATACTTAAATTCATCACGAACGGTCGATGTTTTATCTCCGCAAAGCGCTGATAGTTAATTGCCTCACATCAGCCGCTCCGTCCGCCAACAGCAACACATTTTTATCACCTTGGCATAAGCCTAATGGCAGGCGACTGACGCTGTGGTTCAACGTCATTAAATTTGCGGGACTGCGGAAAGCGACCAAGACGGCCGGAGTTATTTCGTTGTCAATACCAACAATTAAGGAACCCAGCCAAATGATTTTTTCATGTTTTTCTACACTTGGATAATACTTGTTTGTGACGTACATGGCGTACGCTGTTACGTCACAAACCTTTAAAAAATTACTCGTTCTAATGGAAAGCGAATATAAATGGTTTAATTTACCCAAACAAAAATTGATGAAACCGTCCTATACCAAAAATCGAAGTGTTTTCTACAAAGTCATTATTTCTGCGTAAACTTAACATTTAACTGTTTCGAAATTCATTATGCAACGTTCGTAGTAAATTTTTAAGCTTATTTGCTGGGATTAATTTACTAATTCATGATGATTTAAGCCTTCACAACCGGGATATAATTCCACTTTATAGTTAAGTCATTCATAATGAGTCAATTTTTTTGGGGGGGAGTAGGTATTTCTTTTCCGAGAAAATGTTTCCAAGGGGGGAAGCGTATCAAAAAATCTATATAACCACTGATTTAAGCGAATTTAAGTTAAAACACGCAGCAACATCAAGCATCAAATCTTTGAACTTGCTAATTTGTGTTATATTCCTTCAAATAAAAAGCCAACTTGTTCCAATTTACCACCCGCCCTGTGCGCTTCACCTCACATATGCGAACCGCGGTAGACATAATCTATCAAAAGCGCTCGACGCAGCAATATAAACGTTTTCGCTTCCATGATACGATCTACGCAGAATATGTGCGCACCGAAATGCGCGCGCATGCATTGCGGCTCTTTCAAGATGACCTTCGATGATAAAAGATTTTAGAGGTTTTAACCTGAAAAACTCAACGGCTCTGTGGTCAAATTTGGTATGTTTGGAGATTTTCTGTGAAGTTGACGATTAAGGGACCCGATCCACTAATGACAACTCGTAGTTTTCACCCAGATTTGCTGTCAGAAATCAGTGTTATTGATTTTCTAATCTTTAAAAGCGAACTTCAAACAAATTTTTATCAAGATCTTTAGCTCGTTAGTTTGGTCGGTTTTGGTCTGTTAAAGTGGTTTGTTGTGCTAATATGAATGATAAAATCGCTATTCAAAGTGTAGCTGGGCGCTTAAACGACTTGATATTTTTTAAGGATAATCATTTGTTGAGACTTTTGACACCGAAATGTCATTTGCTTTGTGCTTTATTAAACTTCAAAATTTTGCGAGATTTTGGCGAAACTNGGAAAAAATGTAGTGACCAAACATGTGAAACAAAACGCTAAGATACAGAAACTTTTAAAGCACAAAAATATACAATACGAAGTACAATATCTGTCACCGTTAGTGTAGTTTTAAAAGGACGAGAATACCAAAATAATACTGCAAATCAAAACAGAAATCGGTAAAAAAGTGACAAGTGTAGCAAGTTACGCACCGTGGGATAAAAAACAAATAAAAAATCCAAATAAATACAAGAGACAATTTCAAAACACCATTCTGACTGACCCAATCAAAAGTCTATGCTTTGGCAGTTGGCCGAATGGTCTGAGGCGCTCGACTTGTTCACAGACATTAATAGTGATCGGGAATGGTACTCGAAAGCTTTCCGGGTTTAAACCCAGCGAAAAAGTCACAAATTTCCACCTAGGTACCCCGGGTTCCCAAGGTACCCCCGGTTCGTGGCAAAGTAAGGCCTAAACATTGAGTAGGATTCGTTTTAGAAACAAATTGAGGGTCTTAACCACGGCCCATCTTTGATATATGTGCACCGACTTTTTAGTTTGTTTTGTTTATTCCCTCAGTGGTTGAAATAACTCCCAACTTTAGTATTTTGTCAATTGTTTTTGGAAGTTGGAGACTTCAATTTGGTTCACTGGGTTGGAGCAATGCCGCTTAAGTTTCTTGCTCAAGGAAACATAAGCGACCAAGATGGGATTAGAACCCACAACTTTGCGAGTACAAAGTTGACAAGTGTACTCTGACACAGCTTCGCTAGTAGAACCATAAAGTTAAAGTGCGTACTGGGGCAAAAAAGCAAACACTAAGGCACACCATTTCGGCAGTCACTTGAACGTTCACATCGCAGTGCTAGGATGACACGCTTAAAAAAATAAAGGTTGAAATTTGCAAACAAATCCGCGTTAGAGTTATTCACAAACCCTTTGTGCCTTGAAAAACCTAACATTGTGTTACAGTGGATTTTTCTCCAGGCCGGACCGTCGTTAAATCGATGGAAAATCCCTCAGGTGTCCTTCTATCGGTTCCGTTTTGACCCATTATCGAATCTTCGCGTGCTTCTACGGGTTCAGGTGATTTTCTTGGTCTACCCTTTGGCTTCAGTTGTGCCTCCGATATAGATCCGTTCAACTGGCCCTGTGGGAAACAAACACATTTTAAACTTTTTGTTTGTCAGAGAAAAAACGTGATTAAAACAACTTCTAATGCATCTTACTGATATTTTGCGCAATACAACTAACATGTTATTATTTTAAAAGAATTTGCACAGTTTTGAGCCTGTTACACTGCTAAAACGCCTGAAAGTAGGTTTGGGATTATTAATTGTTCGAAATTCCTGTTAAACTGTTGATTATATCGCATGACGCGTGTTTTGTGACCCAACGGTGTAGCAGCAGCGCATTCAACCTCGATCCTCCAATTGTGCCCTTCACTTTTTTCGCCTCATAACGTCCTAGTTGCGCAGCTATTTCCGGCTTGGTGATTGTGTCGCTATGATTTTTCACCAAGCAATATTAACTCAAATCGACGAAAAACGTTTTTTGGTTTTCGGTTTAGGTCGCAAAAACGACATATCAGTTACAAAAATTCGGCAAAAAAATCGTACGTTTTGTGTAGCTTCAATCCTTTCTATATACTGAGATGATACAAGCGTAACAACGTGTGCTGGTCTAGGCTGCATTCCGCACAAT
>QXVZ01003132.1:0-15779 GCA_008931825.1 Phallusia fumigata
CAACCCATTCTGTTCCGTTCTAATGTAAAAGGAGCATTTGTAAATTGGTATTTAAAACAAATATGCATTGGTAAAAACAACAGATTGTGGAAATGTATGCAATAAAAAGTAATCTCTGAGTACAACTTTGAAAATTGCGTTTTTGTTAAAAAAACATATTTTGTTTAAGTCTTGTTTGCTGAGTGCGTTTAAACACATTCATGTGCATTGTAAGGTTTCCTTTCGATGTAGGAAAATTTTTCCTTATGGTAGAATTGATGTCGAGGATACACAGAATAATATTTGATATTATTGTGATGTTTTAAAATCATAATTTTCATATCAATGTACGCTAGGTCAATGTTGATCGAAAGATTTACGTTCGGCATGACGTAGGCTTAGATGAAACCCAGTCAATGATGAAATTTTTACCCTTTCGGTTCTGTATTTGTGATATAACCTTCACCCTGACAGCAGTGTTAAAACGTCAAAATCGGAACTCAAGAAATACCTTTTTTGGTTTGCAACATATGTAAGACCAACCATTATATACTTACTGCAATCGGTTCGCCATTCTTATCGTAGCAGAACTTCTCTGGCTTGCAGTGGTAAACGGGACAACAATACTCGGGGACTTGTCGTGCATGAAGGACTGCCTCCCTGGAAACCACGGATAAATATAAGTTTGATTTATATTAAATTATAAGTTGTGACGGCAAGAAGATCTGTTACACGATGTAACAACGAAACAGGCATGCTTACAGACAACAGAGGCTGAAAAACGTACCTCTTGTCTGTAGCTTGATATCTGTAATCAGTTCTTACCAAAGGCACACACTTTACCAAAGAAGTTGCATTGAAAAAGGTGGAGAGTTTTCGGGAATTCCAAAACAAAACAGAGCGCAACTTAAATGCTTTCAACTTTTTGTTTGGTTTTTAAGTTATAGGACCAACATCAAAAATTAGGGCGACGTTTGCTGCTGGAAAATGGTTCGAAGTTCGCTGTGTAAGGCGTTTCATCAGATCATACCACAAATTTAGACATTTTTTACCTGAAAAATACCAATGCAGAAGCGTGTAACGACATACTTGTAGCACTTTTCGCACGTCGGCTTCGGGTCGTTGCAGGAAACGTTCGCGTAAGTTTCCAAGTAGCATTTGTTGGGGTCTTTCTCGTCCACTGTGTCGGTGCACACGTAGTCGAGGCAGTCCTGAGTCCATGTATCCCCCACCTGGTAAGCCTGGCCGCCGAACATACAGACGACGCACTCTGAAAAAGTAGACGGTGTAAAAAACGAACCGAGCGATATAGTTAAACGAAGAGTACTTCCCAAATTTTTACCCTGTTTGACAGTTTTGTGGCATTTCAAATAAGTGCATGCGATATATTAAAAAAGGTAAGGAAATTTTCGGTGGAAATTATTAGAAGTAATGTTGAGATGAAATTGAAATCAAACTCAATAAACACGTGTTTGACGCGTCAAGAAAAGGAATCACAATAAGTTTTTTTTAGGCCCAAATTATTATCGTTAATGGACCATGTGGAACTGCATGCTCTAACAAGAAAAAAATATAAACAGACACATACATGTCCAGCATAGGTCCCATAACTTGAGGGAACGACAATTTTTTGAAACATTGTTTTGGGCTAAATATTATCTGCCGACTTTTAGAGGTTAAACAAAAGCATAAAGCAAATAATATTCCTATTAAGTTTAAAACCTATGACTTAAGCACGGTAATTACCAACCAGGGAGGAATTTCTCTCAAAGAAGAAATTTTTTGTGAAGTATTTGTTTTCAGGTAGACAAGTGGTCCAAACCTTTAAATATTACTTATCACTTCCTGTCTACTTGAGGATGAACAAACAGTTCAATTAAGGCAAAGAGGGAATGCATCAAAAAGGTTGGAAATCACTGCGTTAGAACATATTCGGGTTAGCGCTCTAATATTGACAATGCACCCTTGCTAAACCTCATCTACATGAAAACATCCAGACTTAGAAACGTCTTTACCGCATTTGAAATGATCGCAACACTCTCCGTCGTCATAACAACAGCTCTTCTCCTCATCCTTCACTCTTCTGTAGTTCTCCGGGCACTCGATCGGCTCCGGACAAGGATTTCGTTTCTTGGTGACGTTGTAGCATTCCTTGTCTTGTCCCACCGCCTGATTTTGAACAGAAAAAAATCATTGTAATTTTTTCAGGCTGATTTAAACCACACTTGTTCAAACATTGTAAACACTTCTGTCATTTTCAATTATACGTTTACAAAAGATAACAAACACTTGTTTTTTTAACAGTTGCTTATGAATGATATTGTGGATATCTTTCAATTTATGGCCGTGAAAGGTTGAAATTTTTGAAAGAAATATGCCGAAAAGAAGATTAGCATATCTCTAGGTGATATTTGACTGATTTTGTCGTGGTTTGGTTGTTAAGCTTTCCTTTGTTTTAATCTCGCCGGCGGTTATAAACGGGATGGCTTATAATATCATGCTTAAGGTCGAATTTCAAAAAAAATTACAGAAATTTTTATTTATGTTGAAGTGTTGTGTGAATTTGTCAAAAATATAAGAACAAAATTTGTTTCACGTAAACAGGCCTACATTTCGAAATAAATGCTGTTGCGTAGCTGCAATAAATCAAGCAATCTTGACCACTCAAACAGTTTTGGCCGTTTATAACGTTACCTTGACTGAAAGACAGTTGTAAGTGTCGTAGCATCCAAGTTCAACGTTTCCTTTGGTCCAGGTTGATCCAATTTCCGTCTCATTCAGCACAGTGTCCTCAAATTTGCAGTAAGGGCATCCTTAAACATTACATCCAGAATTTAGATGCATAATGTGGCATGGCGGAGTAATTTTGATTGGTTGGTTAAATTTTTGTTAGATAACGCAAGGAGTCATTGGAATGATTGGTGTCACCAAACGGCCAATATCCTGTCACCAGCTGCACTGATGAGACCTTACAGGTCGAAACAGTGTGCACTGTCTATAGCTCACGTGATACAGTAGTGTAGCATTTATAGAATGAAAATGCACAATGAAGTCGCGTTTCCGAAATATGTTTAATTCACGTCATTTCTGATGATGACAGCAGCGTTTGTCGAAACGCAGAAAATGTTTTACACACAAGTCCTGGCTTGTAACTCTTTATTGAGACTATTTAAAACAGGGAATTGTGTAGCTAAAAACAGCTTCAAATGCGAATATTTCTAATCACCTACATCCCAAAAAGCTGTTTATCTTTAACAGTGCTTCGATCTACCATTAGGACTAGATGACTTACGACATTCGATGAGCTCTGTGCATCCGCATTCCGTGATTCTGGTGATGCGTTCATCGTAGGGACTTGGACATTCTGCCGGTTCTTCGCAAGGCACTGGTGTACACGACTATAATACACAAAATCGTTTGCCTATTTTTTGGCGTTTTTTTATTTGTGCGGCAATTTTGAGTCAGAATAAGACTATATACGCCAGGCTCTGAATAGAAGTGGAAATGTCCGTGTCAATGACAAAGTTTGTAGGGACCCCGAAAATTTTTAATTATGCTTGGAAGCAAAATAATATTTAATAGAAATCATACTACCACGAGAGTTGATTTTTGTGGTGAATGAAAAAGTGGACTTTTAATTTACGGCGAAGCTTGCTTCTAATGCTTAACGATACCGCAATCATAAGAACAAAACAGAACATTTTAAATGGTCAAAATTAAAGCAGTTACGCACCTCCAAGAGGCATTTATCTTTGACGTCCCTGTCGTTTGTGCATTTGCAATCCTCGCATTTGCGTTCAGTTTTCCTGTAGATACGACGCCATGTCTCCTCAGGCTGCAAATAGAAGTTTTTCCATATAAATTTCATCGTTTGGATTAAAGACATAACTGCCAGAGAGCTTGGATGCAGTAAAACATTGCAATTTGAAACCAACAATCGCTGTCGTCATCATTGTACTTTGCTCTGATGATCACTACAGCGATTGTCGAAACGATTGCGTAACAATATATTCACCATGGAAAAGTTTTCCGGCAGATTTTTATTTGAGCTAATATTAAGTCTGTATCTTGTGTCCCAAAGTGCATCGTTTAAAGATGTGGAAAAGACTTTGACAATACTCATTGGTTAATTTGGTTTAAATTGACGCTAAATTAAAACTATCTCTGTATAATGACTTAAAGAATGCTTAGGTAAAGCTTTTGCGTTTAACTTAAGCAGTGGCATGCTACTTGTATAAGACAGAATTTTAAAAAAGCATTTGACATTTATAAAACGGGAAAACTGTCACGGGCGTATAAAATTAAATAAAAGCGGTGAAAAAGATACAAAATGGGTATGGCTTTCTAATTTATCTAGCTTGCTCAAATATACTGGCTTGCTAATTTATCATCAAAATTCGTTAATTGTGGACTTGGTTGTCTCAAGCTAAAGAAAACGACACGGGGTTCGATTCCAACACCTCTTGCTTATCTGACTTACCACATAGGTCCTGTCATCAAACTGATCCCAGCAGACGTGGTCGCAGGTGCAGTTGTAGCAGGGAGCCAAGCAGGGGTCGGATGGGATCATCTCACGGAGGAATGGGAATTCACATTCGATCAACGGGCATCGTTCGATCTCCTCTGCACAAAGAAACATTGTCCGCTAATTTCAGTAATTTCATCGCGGCAATTTAATCGCATAGTACAGGGGTGGGCAAACTTGTTCAATGAAAGAGTCGCTCCATTATGCAGAGTAGTGTTATAGTGTCAATACAGATGCAATAAACAACAGTTATAGGAACAATAGAAACACAAGATTTATCAATATCACGTTTTTGTCTGGCTTTTGAAAATTTTTAAAGTTGTCACACTGCAATATTTTTCATTACATCATAGTGGGTGTCATATTGATACATGACACAAACTTCAAATATAAGGTAACCGCTCTCTACCAATTTGGGATATTACTATTTAGTTAGAAGAGCCACAAAACATGCCGGGAGGCGCATGCGGCTCGAGAGCCACGGTTTGCCCACCCTCGGCATAGTAATTACATCTTAAAACTATCCGACAGGCTTTGTGATAGTGGTTTGGTTTCCTGTCGCACCCCACCCTTTTAAACTAACACAAGTCTTAGGCCCCACCTAAATAGTTAACAACTTCCCTCTGGTCTTAATTCCCCGTCGAGGAAAACTCACCCTTGATGCGAGTCCCCGTCACATAACGCATTTAATGACGGTGTAGCTGCAGCGCGTTCAACCTTGATCCACCAACTGTGCCGTTCAATTTTTTTGCGCCACATAATGTTTCAACGTTGCGCAGCTATTATTAATTTTTGGAATTTTTTTCTTTCAGGAAGCATCATAAACTCAACTCAGCTCACAAATTTTCGCTACATTGCAACACATGTGCCGTATCAAGGTAATTCAGGAACTTCATTACTACCAACATAAGTAAAGATTGACAAAACTTACTGCAGATATACTTGGGGCATCCACATTCATCATCCTCGACCCCAGCGATCTCATGGCAAGTGGGGCAAGGTTCAGGTTTGTGGCAGATCTGACGATGGTACGGGCAATCTGATTGGTTAAAACGTGCGCCTTCAGCGCCATCTAGCGGATCGGTACAGTGGTGCCAACATCCGTTCATCTTCCATTCGGTGTTGGGCTGTAAGGTATTTCAAAATAACTTGTCAAAATTGTACGTTTGCCCAGGAACCTTAGGTAAGCAATGCGCGGTTTTAAATGGTCTCAATAAGAAGAATTGGCCAAAGGATAAATGCCCTATTTAAATGTACATTGATATGTCAAAACAGGTATTATAGCCTTAGGCAGTGGATCTAACATTCTGTTTATTCCATGAAATCCCTTAGCCGATATACAAAGCTAAAATCATCCCACTAGGAACTTAGTCCGCAAATAGTATGTTTGCATAGGTATATTAAGAAGAGCTCCTGAGGTCGTACAATTGATAAACTTGTTAGACTCCAATACTCATTACAACTTCCCCTGGCGGGGAATTCCCCTCCTGGTTGATAATCAATGACTTCAGCTATTGTGTGAACGTTTCCTATCTATACGATGTTCGGCGGATTTCGGATGCAATGTGGTGGATTAAATTTTAATCAGACAGCACGACTTTCAAGGTTGCATGCATGTTTGCCTATTTTTTTAAACGTATTTATTGTGCTCAACTTACAGGATACGCATTGTTAGTTCCGTTGTTCTCGACGAAGCAAACTTTGTCGCATTCTAAAAAAGTGCAGAAAAAACCCTATTAGATTTGTTATACAATTTGTATAAAAGGCGGGTACGACCTTTAATAATGACAGACGATCGTATAACAGTGACCTTGTGCCTAAAAGACTATGCTCATTGCAATTTTGCCAAGTTGTCTCATATAACATTTTAATAATTACATTTTTCGGTTTAAAAGAGTCGATGACGGTTTTACTCATATGCTTAGACAGGTTTAAGGCGATGACAAAGATTATTTGTTTTGGGAAACAGTGACGACCGAAGCAGAATAGGAACCTACAGCCTAAGCGAGTATAAGGCAACACACTGATACACGTTTTTACTTAATAATGAAGATTCGACAGGTCGTGCTACACCGGCAGTCACACAACTGTTTGCTTTAAAGTCCCAATAGGTTATACATTTGAGCCTGAAACGACGCGGCAAGCTTTTTTGGCAGCAAGGCTTTAGCCTATGATCGTCAACCAATTTCTTTGACGCCCAAGCGCTCACTTAATGGATCTGTACGGACTGTTAAAGCAAAAAGCCCGTGAAACATTATTTCCAGAGGATCACGAAGCAAACTGCACTTTTAAATGTTTTACCGCTAAAATGTCTTACCACATCTGTACAGGTCGCAGCAGTCGAACTGGTCTCTGCCGTACACCACACTGTGCATACGGTCTGGGCAATCCGGAGCAGCGGAGCACGTCGTGTTGGCGTAGTTGATGGCTTTGTAGCACCCACCCTCGGCCTTGACGCCGCGGACACACTTGAATTTCAAACACTTCTTGTTCCAGGTAGCGTCGACCTGAGATACGTTTCAAAATACATTCAATGAACTTTTTGTACAATGTACAAGTTTAGAATCACAAGACACGAAATTAGCCTTGATTAAAGAAAAATTGGCTAAGCGAACTTTACTTACAGCCATTAGTCTCTTGTTATTCTGAAGATCGTAATCCACACATGCGTCGCACTCTGTGCAAGAAAAAATATTTATTACACTAACTTTAAATTTTCGCCTGCACTTGAAAAAAATCAAGACATAATGTAGTTTTTAGCGATTCACTCAGGCGGTAGATAAAGTGATAACGAGCACCATCTTTTTGCTAAAATCCACTTATAGGTACCTGCAATAAATACTATGTAAATAAATAAAAAAATAAATAACTACCGAAGGATATCTCTTTTCACTTGGCGCCAATTAGGAGTGTTAAATGAAAAGTTTTGTCCTATTTTGTTCCAAAACAGTGTTGATTTGACAAAATAAAACGTTTTTTTCTTCTTCAATTTTTGTCTTAACCATTAGCCTGTACTTATTTTACTTTTTAAGAGTGAAGTTTGTTGGGGTCTTTTGGAGTTTTTTGGGCGTTGGTAACCAATCTTTAAACCTTCTTCGTGGGTTATAGGGATTTTAAGGACCTCGTAGTGTAATAAAACTCACATTATACAATATCCCATGTACTCACCGCATTCTCCCCACGGGCAGCAGTCGGCGTCACGTGTCTTGTTCACCCAGGCGTAACCGGTTTGACAGGTGGGTGTTGGGCCGGTTGGGCAAGCCTCCTGCACTCGGTCAATTTGAGGACAGAATTGGATGGCGGTTTTGTTGTAACAAGTATCAGTGTAGCAGCAGTTGGACTCGGCATCNCGGGGATGGGTTTGTATTCCTCCTCGCAGATGTAGAGGTTAACTGTTCCGTTGTAACAGAGGTCACCGTCGGTTGTGGCAGCACACCACTCGATCTCACACGTATCGGTGTCCAGTGGGAAGTATTTGGTCTCACCAGGCTGAAACGATGTGAAGAAATTAGGTTAACGACTTGATATGTTTCAAACCATAATTTTAAGTAGTGGAATTTTGTGTTGGCAATTCATAAGTTAAGGGAAGAAATGAGAACCTTCCAGGTACGTTTTTCATGAGAGGTTAAGTTTCTTCTTAAAGTAGACCACTGGTTTAGGCAGGCCAACCTTTTAATAATACCCTACATAACTTCTTGTCTAGTAGGGAAGGAATAAACGGTCCAACATGCATCAAAAAAGGTGGTGAAGCACTGCCGTATATGTGCTGTGTGTTTTTATTAGGTTTACTTTGACTGCTGGTGGATTTACCTACTTAGTGCACTTAAAACCTTTATAACATCAAATTTCCCTGTTTTCAAAATTTTATGTGTTGGCCCGTGGGTTAACCGATGGGTGAACTGGGGTCAAAAGTTACTGTTCACAACTTCAGACACCCATCTATCATGTGTGCAAATTTTAAGAATTGTAAAACACTTAGAACGACTTTTTCTTGCCCATATGGTGGAAACCAACTGGGGTTATATAAAAAAAGTATGGAAGAAAAATAACAGAGTAAAAACAAAACGTGCCCCCTTTCATGGAAAGGGACCCAAAGCTTTGAAACTGAAATATCAAGTTTAATTGACAAAACTCTTTAACCAAAGGCATTCCGCTACTATGCTAAACCAACACCATTTATTTAACACAAAGAGAAAATTCCATTCTCACCTGAATGCGGAGTTGGGCGCCAGATTTGGTTTTGCAGACGTCACAGGTTTCTAGAAATATTCAATCAACGGTTTTTACAAAAGTGTTTGTAACTCGGTCAAAACATTCGAACACTCACCACAGACTCTGCACTTGTTTTCGACAGAGTACCTCGTGCATTCAGCATCGCTGTTTCCAATCGCCACGCACTTCTGTGTCATCTCGTCCAAGATGAAACCCTTTGATGAAATCAGAATAGTCACTATACATGCAGTGTTAGCTTGCACTTCAGGTTAGTAAATAGCATGTCTGAATGAATTGATTGGTTATGAGTGACTTAATGTTTATTCATATTTTTAAATGTTGTATTTTTTTGCTGTTGGTGTGCATTTACTGTAATTTTTCAAGATACGAGAGTACGTTTTTTTTTCTTGATAATATGCCATTTCGTTCGCTTGTACTCTTTTCGGGGTTGTAAAAATGTATTTTCTTAAATGGGGCAACACAAAAAATAAACACAAAATGTGTGGGCAGAAAAAAAACGTCTTTTTGGTTTTTTTAAATATTTTGCTTATTTTTTTATTTCGGCTCAGTCATGTAAAGAAAAACGTAGGAGGCCCTGTTCAGATATATTTAATTCCTCTGTGTCCTTTTTTGCGGCACCTAAAATTGTTTGCTTCATTTTCTCTTGGTTCTCGGGAACAACAACGCCTGATGGCGTCACTACGCCCACCGTCGAGAGATCTACCCCATTGCAGTTCCCTTGAATCACCGTTTGCTTGATTCCACGATTTTTTAAAGTTGGCGAATTTTGGTAGTTCGATACAGGATTGGAACTCGCAACCTTGCGAGCACAAGGCAGCCGCACTAACCATTCAACCATCTTGGCGGCGAGTGTATACAACTATAACTTGGCTATATAACAACTCGAGCTTACTTCTGGACATTTGGGGAAGCAACCTTCCACGCACCAACCAACGTCGTCAGATGATTGACAGGGGCAGCATGTGTCGGTGATGCAGGACTCGCACGCCCTGTAATGCCACCTGCACTCGTCCTCGTATTTGTTGTAGATCTCGCACATGAGAGCTGAAAGAGGGAAATGAAGGTAAGTTCACAGTTAACGGGTTTTTGATGGTTTTCATTGATTGTGATTAGTCACTGCAATATAGCACCCTTTTTACGAAATAAGAAACAAACAAATTTAAAGTTTAAAAAGGTTAATGGAATCGTATTAACCATTTAGGGTTTGTTGTTTATTTAATTTTTATCCTTTGGGGATGAAACAACGTTTAAATGGGTTAGGCCCAAAATGAGTCCCTGCCTGTCTGCAGTTCCCTTGTTTGTTTGTTTTTGATAATTTTTATTTTTAATTTGATAATTTTTTTGGTAAGTTCGCGGTCAACCGATCATACAAATAAATTTTTAACCAAACGAATTGGTTAAATTAGATTATTTTGGACCAGTTGGCCAGCAAGTTGGCTTCGACACTTTATCAACCATTTTAGGGAATTCTGTGCCAAAATGAATCCACAAACTGGGTCAAGTTATTTTTCTGCAGGAATTTATTTTTGCATGTGCGGCACTCCTGTACATTGTTATGTTAGTTTTAAACCGTAAATCGACTTACGGCATCGCTTCATGTTTCTCCATTCGACCACGACTCCCTTCTGAGCACACTGGTGGGCGTAGTGCGCGATGGCAGTGCACATACATTCGCAATCTCCACCGCTGTCGCATCCGCAAGTGTCGAGAACGCAAGCGTCGAAGTAGCGCTGTGGGTTGACCTGCAAAAAGATTGTGGCATGAAATATTGTACTGTATATTGGCTTACAAGACGCACAGTGCTTTTTAACAGCAGGATTTAACAGCACTTACGTGCAGAATGACGTAGGTTAAATCTGAGCAAATTGAGCCAGCAGTGGGATTTAAACCCATGACAGAAGTTTAGTTGTGGACCGATACATTTTAACTGAATTACACAGGGCAATGAACATAGAAATGAGCAGGCGTTATGCGCAAGATTTTAGATCTAATTTTTGATGCGGGTTTGGATTAGGTAAACGGAGCAAACGCCATTGGCCTTTGAGGAAAAAACTTAGAAAAGAAAATCAAATTTTTTGGAAAAGATATAGGTGAGAATTTTATTTAATAACCGCATTTTTGAGCATTTTTTGGACCATTTTTTACTTTGAAGTAAAATAAACATTTCCTAATTTGCGTTTGTTACCCATACAAGTCTGGCGAAAATGGCTCCCGATAGCTAAATATGGCCCTGCGCTTAACTAGGGCCGGATCAGAAAATACTCCACTAAGAGACTAAAATTTCTATTTTTTCCTTCTTTCTTCGTTCGTGCAGTCTTAGTAAAAAAAAACAGCATTCGTTTTTTTCGATGGCTCGGCGGTAACGCAAAATGGCTCCCAAATATTCTTGTTTAGGGCGCCCCAAGGCCTAATAAAGCCCGTACCCTATCGTAAGCAAGTATTTCATTAAAACAAATGTAAGGTATAGTGTAACTGGGAAACTGCGTAAAGCCGTTATAACTGCGCTACTTTGATAAAGGCAAAGTACAGTTTTGATCTAAGCAAAGGCACCAGTGTGAAACCCAAATATCGCTGAGTCACCTTGGTGTGGCATTCGCCGAACAGACTCGCGTCAAGAATGACGCTGCACTTCTCCTCCGACCATTCCCTTCTCTCTGGCCTCAAAGTGCACGAGTCGTTCACTTGACTGGAGAGAGTGGCGTCCTTGCAGCTTGAAGATGCTTCTGGTACCTACGCAAATAAAATACCTTAGTTTTGTTGAATATGCTTTTGCACGTGAAGACAGTTGATCTAAACGCCCTTTTCGTTATGTTCGTTGATCACAGCATTACTTCCAATTTTTATCTGCATTTTGTTCATTTTTTTGATTGTTTTAGGAACTGACTTAAAGATTTGCTTAAATAAAAACATAATAACCAGATAACTTGTATTTAGAAAATTTATTTTACTGCAAACGTTTCAACAATCGCTGTAGTATTCATCAGTGCATGGTTATGTTATGTTTTTATTATTTGTATTTTGTTCAATAGAACATTTATTTTTTTGGTAATTTATTTCATAAATATTTACTGCACAAAAAAATTAATTTTTTTATTTGAAAATTATTTTTATTATTTATTATTTTCTACTTTACCCATCAGAAGTATGTTAAACATATTCTTTACTCTNCAAGGTTTTTTCACGTTGTTTATTCAATAAAATAGAATGTTGTTTCGGATGTTGACAAGGAATGCATTGTCAGCACTAGTACAAACAACTCTAGTATTATCTGTTTGTGAACATGGTAGATTTTCACATTTAACCTTAGAAAATAAAACTTGTCTTGGCAAAATCTTTATTGGATTTCAGAAAAAATGGTTGTAACTGTAAATGCATATTTGACTTAAAACCCTGGCCACAAACCTTGATGGTGATAACAACAGTCTTGGAACATGTCATTCCTGTCGTACCGCATTTCTGGTTCTTCGTGACGATGCTGAAGAGGCCGCCGCCCGGGTTGTTTGGGCAGAAATCCTACAAATAAAAAACTACGTTCATTTTTATGCATTGTTTGCGACATTTTTCTTTCATGTTTAAAATAGATGGCACGACAATATTTTAGCAAAAAATAATTTACACCCCACTTTTTTCTGTTTTAGGTAAAAAAAAATCGGCTGGTACAAATTAATCAATCATCGGTTAGTACAAATTAAGGAGTTAATCAATTCAAGTTTATTTATTTCCTAAATTATCCAGGGAGCCGGACAAATTGGCCGTTTTCGCGACTTTGAAAACCCACACCAGGTTATATACATTTACTATGTAGGTACATCTTATGTAAATTCAGCGGTTTGTTTTTTAAACGGATAACCTCTGCTCTCCGCTCATGACTCACAACACTTTGCCCTCTGATCATCAATAAAAAACTTATTTGTCTGAGAAAGCTTTAAGAGTTACCGCTGTAATTTGAACGTACCGTAGCGAGAACGTATTCGCACTCTCCATGGAAATCGTATGTCAGACCGTCGAAGGTTTGGTAGTGGGCGCCACCTGCCGACGAACACGTCTTGGGACAAACATTGTCGGTGCAGACGAAGAGACCGCCTTCACAGTAGCTATATGAAAAATACTGATGTTTGCAACAACCAAGGTAAAGCTAGTCAAAAACTTTACAATATAAACATTATTTCGCTTTTTGCACCAACACATCCTATCACAGTGTTGCTCGACAGAGGGGGAAATTTGTTGTTAATATATTAGAGGCTTAAAAGTTTGTCAATTGTAAAAGCCATTTTCTCCTTCTAAGACACTGACATAAATATACTTTTTTACAAACTAAATTTCCGATGGAGGATTTTAGCTTAGAATCTGGGTCAAAGAGATCCATGGAATAAAAAGTGTTGGAAGTCACTGATCTGGCATTTGACAAAACAAGTCACATTTGGCTCATGCAGTTACCAGGTATTGCAGTCGTCCTGATAGGATTCTCCGCTCTGGAAGTACTTGTTGTTGGCGCCGACGCACCCACATTCTTCCAGGGGAACGCATTTCATTTCGGGTGTTGCGTACAATCCGGGAGGGCATGAACAACCTGTACAAACCCATAACATGTTACAAGTTGGTCTAAATCAGTCAAAACCGACAACTTTTACCACACAGAGATTGTTGCCGGATTTGACTCTGGTTACGAGCTGCTTGTCTTAACCCGAAATATCTGTTTGTTAATTTTTGAAGTGGGTGAACAACGCCAAAATGGGTTATGCTCTTCACTCTAAATTAGGGTCAACCCATTGGGTTGCAACAATGTGGCTCAAGGACTAATTTGTAGTAACATCTGGTGGGCCGAAAAAAGGGCTTGCTCACGCCTAGTCTAACCCAACATCATTCGATTAATTAGGAAATTGAAGATGAAATTAAGAAATTACTGCGATGTAATTGTCGGATACCATTATTTCTGAAAATCAGTTTTTCTTTTAACGCAACCCAGTGAGCTAAAGTCTCAATTCTTTCATCTTTCCCATTTACCATCAGCGCACTCTTCCATCCTCGCCACCATGAACGGCTGCTCGCAAGTCATCATCCCAGCTGCAGCAGTGAAACCGGGTTCCACGTAGGCACAATCGAAGAACTCCATGTCGCCGGGGCAGAGAGTTCCGGGATCTGCACGGAAGTGACGTCATTTTTAGGTGTGACGTAGCAAAAGTAAGAGTCACGTGAAAACAAACTTACCGACGATTTCGCATGACATGTCACCGCCGTTGCAGGTGCTGTAAAAAAGGTGAGAGTGTTTAGAAAAAAAATGCGCAGTTTCGAAGGTAAAAACTCGAGATGGTGTGCAACGACAATACAAAACATTTGACCAATTAAAAAGATGACGACCCTGGAGTTTGTATACAGTGAATACATTTCAATGCAAGCATTGACAAATGGTAATGCAGACGTTTTAGAGTGTGATTCCGACAACAGCGATTGTTGAAACGTTTGCGAAAAATTTCTGAATGCTTGCATTAAATAATATTCACTATATGCAAGGTATATGGTAGTTATGTTTTTAGTTTCTTCTTTTACTGAAAACAAGGCTCGTGACAGCTTTTATTTCAAGAAGATCACATTTTACCTTTTTTGGTGACAAAAAATAGTAACAGATAGGTAGAAACAAAGTCAAAGGTAGTTAATACGTATTCAACACATCCAGCTGCTCACCAGACTTTGGTGTCATTAATGAACTTGTTGACCGATCCAGATTCAAACCACTCGCCATCGTAGAAACAACTGCATGCCTCCTGCGAGACACAGGTGCCTGCACACAGATAAGTAATGCGTTGCGATTTGTATTCCATTCATAAATCCATAGTAAGGCGTGCTTGTTCAATCTACGGTTGTTTATCAGGCTTTTTATAACTCTACTGTAACTTGGTGTAAGTTGGTAACATGGAGTTGGTCATACACATTAGTGGCGTTAAGCAATCAGTGATCATTGGTTCTGTAAGAGGGGGATAGGCTAGGTGTGATAACTAGCGGTAAGCCGGGGTCACTCATATGTGAGAAAAACTGCTTTCCCCTCCGTGACTAATTTGCCAATTGGTGATAGTACCATACTTAGTGGTGTTGTTCAACTACATCAGAACACACGTTACAAATTATTGTTTTGGAAGTAAAAAGTAAAACAGACCAGGGCCAATTGAACTTTCTTTTAAGTTTCTTTTTGCTGGGGTCAGTTTGAAATACCTGGGCGTTAAAAAATCGGGCACTTACCGTCCACATTCTCGTAGGTTCCCTCGGGGCAGAAGCATCCGGGGTAACACATGGTGGCGCAAAAGAGTCCGACAGATTGACATGATGACGTGCAACTGCTCGAACAATTCGAGTACACCTTATCGACAGGGCAAGTGACGGCTGCAAATAAAATAGTTTCAGATTTTGTTTGCCATTTTTTTGCCCGAAAAGGGAATAGCGATCGCCTAACTTGTTAAAAAATGAGTCTGTACCGTTTCCCCTCAATTTTATTTATAAAAAGATCAGAATTGTTCACAATAACTTTTAAAACATGTTTATCTCAACTAATGCACGGGTTATGTGCAAACGTATACGAAGCTATAAAGTATATTTTGCCTTTTTCGTCTAATTTCCATATGTTCTGGTGTAGTCCGAAAACTATTGGATCAGATAAAATATTATTTGATTTACACAGATTCCAAAAATGTGCATTCGCTATCATTTTGCTCAAGTTGAAATTCCCCAAATTCGCCCACTTACGGCAAATTTCCGTAATATGTTGATTCAGCTCCGAGTCTTTCACTCCATGAAGACCACACACTGACACCACTGACGTCAGATATTGACACGTCATGTCGACAGAACGGTCGAAGTTGGCGTTGCAGGCGTCCTCCACGCACATTTGACGGACTTGTTCAAGTTCAATGTGAGAGCTACAAGCCGTTAGCGTGTTGTCCACTATGTGTCCACAGATGTGCTCGATGTCATCACCTACGTATGAAAGAATGAGTTGAGTTGAGTTGAGTGAGTTGGGTTTGCTTCGCTTTGTGAAAGAAATCATAGCGAC